>JAQQZR010000018.1:16625615-16643266 GCA_030068235.1 Notoglanidium macrostoma
GTGTGTGTGTGTGTGTGTGTGTGTGTGTGTGTGTGTGTGTGTGTGTGTGTGTGTGTGTGTGTGTGTGTGTGAGAGAAAAATACTAAAAATATTCACAAACTGCCCAAAAGTATTATTTGGTATTTTTAAAATAACTCCATGAAATAAGAGACACTGATATGTGTTCACATTACTGCATAATTCAAAATAATGCTAATTATCAAACACTGCACACTACCATGAGTAATGTAGTACTAAAATATTCGCTGTGCTCATAGCGCCCTCTGGCGGACTTCCGTCACTGTGTAAAATAATGTAATCATTTTTGTACATTATTTGAAAACATAGTTCATGCAAATAGAACACACAGTGTTTACTGGCAATTTGGTTCATTGAAAACGAAAAAATAAATACATTTCAGAAGTTTATACAGCTTTAGAAAAGCGTAAAGTAAACAATAAGTGTAATTCCAGCACAGTCCAGCAGGTGGCGGTGTACGGTAATTATTAGTCATTCAAACTCCGGTTCTTTTCACTGAGTCGATTCTTTCGGCAGTTCATCGCCATTTCACCTCTTCTTTATTTTCACTGCTCGGTTTTCCTGATTTAAAACTCCACAACATTTCTTTATAAAGAGAAGTGCTGTTTATTACTTTTTCGATTATTAAAGAAAAAAAAAAAGCCTTTTTCTCCTCCTCATTATTTTCCACTCATTAAGCCTGAACATGATTCAGATCTCAAACCCAGGCCCTCAAATATAAACGGAAAGTCTGAACAGAATTTTTTTTTTTTTCTGGGTGATCATACAGGAGTGTCTGTGGATGGATGGCGAGGACAGATGCGCAGAGAAAATCTGAAAAATCAGACATTCGTCCTGATCACTAGTCCTAGTAAAATTTTCCTCCATATTTAATTTTGTTCCTTTAGAACCCCCTCCCTCTCTTTCTCTCTTTTCCCAGTTTTTTCCCTCTATTGAAAAAAAAACCCCACACATTTAGTGTTTAATTTGATGACAGCTCTGATTTTATTACCACATTTTTACAAACAGAATTTTACAAACATTTCGGTGAAAAACACACACAAATGGATTTATGTCAACACTCACTGACTAAAACAATATCACTCATTCCAACTAGCCATGTGACGATATCAAACACGTAATAACGGGCCGAATCTGATCACACTTAAGACATGACCAAATATAATCGTTGGAATGACTTTATTGTAGCGAAAGCTATAAAACAAGGTTTTTTCGCTACCTATACATAAATAAAGTTAAATATAGCTAAAAATAGCTAATGCTAGTCCACAAGTTAAATAGTAATATGTAGATAGCTTACGTAAATATGTTACTGCTATGTAACTGTAGTTGCATTGTGGTTGTATGTATTTGTCTTTGCAAATCGCCCAAGGTAACTAAAATAACATGATCCGCTAGCTAGCTTTACATTATCTAGCTATGTAAATAAATTTACATTTAGCTTGCGAACACAACACTAGCAGGTCACGTTGTGCTAGCTAAGTAACGGCAACGTCCTCAGGCACTCAGTGAACTCAAACAATCAAGAAAATGTTAGCTATCAAATCTGTAAACGCATTCCATCTGATATGTTCATATCGTTCTCGATTTATAGTACGAAGCGTCTATGATAACATGAACACTCGTTTGGCAGTACACAGCTAACTCCAACATAATACGCACAAAAGACAATCTGCCAGAAATGATCATAAAATGACGCTTGATATTTTTCTTTATAGTTTTCTGTATCAACAACCGTGCACGACGCCACAGGTTTAACAAACAAACACATGCAGATCAACTTTAACCACAGAGTCACAGTTAGAAAAAAAAAATAGATCACAATGGCGTATGTTTGAATAGCCCTCATCGGCTCCATCCTGAGATCAGTCATTAAGGCAGCTTTCTGTTTCTATGGTAATAGTTACTGTAGCGTCCAATAGCAGCTTAATATGGTTATAATTTTGGCACATGATTAGATTAAACTAGATTAGATTCGATTGGGGTGGGACAGGATATTGGTATGATGGTTTTAAATTGGATAAGTGAATCTGAAATTTTAGCATATAGCACCTTTAACGTTATGCTATAGCGGTGGGCTAACCTAGCGACAATTGTTCGTATCGTTCCACCTCATTGTGGAATATTAATGAATTGTGACACGGTCTGGTCATGTTGGTGCAATAAAAAACTATCAGAAAAAAGTTAGCTATTACCCTACAGTCACACTAGCAATGCACTGACCTCACTTGGAGTTTGTTTCCTGTGGGCGTGGCCTTGTCCATGTTTTTATTATTATTATTAGTATTATCAGTGAGTTATATGTATGTACATGCTAACTAGTTAGAAATCGATTGTTTGATTTACATGTTACAGGTTCTGCGTTGCATTAGCTTTGCACTCAGATTAGATTAGCAAAGCGAGCTAACTGTACTAGCCATGTACACGTCACCAAGCATCTCTGCTACTTCCTTCTAAGCTTTGTTTTCCCTCCTCATGTTTCTGGACACATTTAATGAGACGTCGTATATGACCGGATAAGATGAAACCACAGTTTTGAGATTTCTTCAATTTTTTCCTCAAACCGTAAACTGGAACTAGGAACTAAAGTCGTTAGAGACGTAAACATCAGACCAAGGAATCATTCGAGACAAGCTTCTGGGTTTGCCGTTTAACTTCATGCCTACTTGTCGCATGACGCTAGTGTGAACTTAGGGTTATGCACTATTTACATTTGCAGTAGTGAGGTCACATATATCTTCAGTATGCAAATGAGAATGCAATTTAACACAACGCATGACAATTCTTTTCAAACGAGAGCCTTGTTGCTGTTAAAACAGTGCAATTAGCAATAATCTGTAGTATGCTAATATTTCCGCATATGGTGCGGGAAAAGGTGTCCTTTTTTTCCCCTTAAATTAAAAGGCACCAAGAATCCAATTTTATTGTATTTCATTTATATAAGTTAGCCAAAAATGTAAAAATCAATGCATTGTGTGGTTTAGCAGATGTTTAGACAGAAATAGAACACATCTGGAAAAATGAAATACACAACAACGTCTCAATGGTAAGTGAATGTCATTCGTTAAACACAAGTTTAAACACTGTTTAGATCAGCCCTTTTTTGGTTCTTGTTTGTTGTAACTGCAGAAACACACACACACACACACACACACACACACACACACACACACACACTTGTGTCATTATACTATTTTCCATTAGCCATTTTATCTCTCCTGAATAATTACAGTAATGAGCGGATGCCCTTTGCTGATGAGTATTGTGGAAAACTCGTGTGTGATGACCCGTGGTGAACGAGTGCAGGACGGAAAATCAGTTCCAAAACGCATCGTGGCAATTTGGTGGAATGAATAAAAACTAAATATAGCACGCTGGACAAAGCAGCGGCGAAAATATCATTCAGAAAACAAATTCATGTAGCAGTTTTAAAACACGTGCCTAAACTTTCAGAACAGAAATATGCAAATTAAAAAAAACACGCCCAACATTGCATGCCCTGCCCACTTCCCAAATCGTGTTGCATGGCCTCTTATTTGCATACTGGAACCTGATTGGTTGTTTTATTTTATACCTGCAAATGTTTAATATTAACAGTTTTTCCGATAAAAATGTCCGGGTCACTGTAACTTAAAATATGTGACAATTTCCAAACTTTAGAATTATAGTCAGCCCCAGAAGTATTGGCACCCTTGGTAAAGATGAAAATAATACCTGCCTAAGTAATTTATTTATTTTTTTTTAAAGTAACTGACACTTTTTTTTTTAATTATTATTTTTTTTTACACACCTAGAAATAGTTTATGAACAAAATTTCTCAAACAACTGAAGCATGTTTCTAGTATTTATATTTTTACGTTTTGTAAGTTCACCAGAATCGTCCACTGGGGTATAAATAGGAGGCAACACTGAGAAATGATTCCCTTAATCATTAAACATGTAGTAGATTAGATTAGATTAGATTAGATTAGATTAGATTAGATTAGATTAGATAATAAACTGACTTTAGTTATAGTTTATTTGATCATATTTTCTATGCGAGATTAAGCCCACTATTCTTTTTTTTCCCTATCTTTGCCAAGGATGCCAATATTTCTGGAGCTGACAGTAAATTCCCCTGAAAAGATTGAACCATAAAAGTGGTTTACCGCACTTATTGATCAAGGAATAAATTTGCTGGTGTATTTGGCAGTATCTGTATCTCCGAACAAGAAGGGAATAGCGTTGCATGCCAATTAAGAAAGCTCCACCTCCTTCATTAGCATTTTGGTGTTTTATGAGTTCTGGGGGCGTGGCTTTAAAGGGGTCATAGCATTCACTCTCGGGTTTGAGAGAATCTGAGCGAGGTGATCTAGCACAATGTGAAAGTGATGTGACAGATTTTTTTGTTGTTGTTATTTTAATTTATCTTTTTTTTCTTCCCAGTATTTCTGACCAATGAATGAGTTTTACACACAAACCAAAATCGTCCAACATGATGATCTCAGAGCTACATCTGCCCCATCATTTACTAATAATACTAAAAATACTGCAATTTAATGATGGTTGTCTTAATTGCACATTTTTAAACTGGCATTTGCAATACTCCTATTGGGTAAAAGTTTCCCCCCAACTTTAGAAAATGGCAGTGCATCCTGCACAGTGTGATTTTATACAACATGTTTTTATAGAAATGGAAAGAAATTTGTGCCTGGAAAGTGAGAAGGTTCATATTTGCTTATCTGTGTAATGTCACATCGCCGTATTTCTCTGTTTCGTCTCCGAAGACATCTTGGCACGACAGCAGATTCTGTCTCTTTGTTAGCGCCATAACTGTGAATAATCTGAGTAACAGTGGCAGAGTGCGCAAGTGTGAAACACAAGACACAGTGATTCACACACTGAGGCTCCATCCATTTGGAGTTCGGAGTTTCAAAAGCCCTTAATACGTTTCTCTGTCGAACACCAGCTTTCCAAAAGCAGGACTTTTTCAATGAGCGCTAACGCGTCTCCGCTAATGCACTACCGTTATTCAACTGCTTCCTGTGGACAAAATGACCAAAAGTTGTGTCAAGCATACACCAATGAGCAAGAGTGTGAAGTCTGAAGAAGGCATGTTTAAGCTGGCGTTCACTTTGGCATTAGCTTTCCATGAGGTCCTTATACACTCATGAAGAACATACGCAACACCTTATTTACATCTCAGTGGAAATTCAATTCTTCTAGGTGGATTTAGATAGAACAGAAAAAGCTACCTAGGTCTGAGGCTTCTTCCATTTCAAGGTGTTAAAAAGTCTCTCGGTGTTCTTTAAAGATCTTCATATTGACCGTCCTGCGACACAGATTTCCAACCAGGCCATTCCAGTGTGTCTTAATTAGCACTGAGGACAAAACAGCATCACACAAAGTGCCACTTCCCTCTGAAAACATTTTATTTACATCTCCTCAAAGATCTGCAGGTGGCGTTCTTCATCAAGGATCTTCTAGGTGGCGTTGGATGGTGAAGTGGACGTGACGACTCCCTCACTCCTTGTGGAGGCTGTAAAAGTTTGTCACTTCATGGACTCCTCCGGGTCAGGACGCCTTCAGCACCTGCGTTAATACGTCTACATTAATGCACCATGCAGAAGCACAAAGTGCCTCCTTCCATCCTGCAACATTTTATTTACACTTCAGAATAGATTTGGAGTCTCTTCTAGGTGGCGCTGGATGGCAATGTGAGCCTGACCGCTTCGTCGCTTCCTGTAGTGTTGGAAAAAGCCGCTGAAACCGAGTTCGGCCCGTTAGCATCCATCGTGAAGAGCGAATAGTCCGGAGCGGGGGCATTAGCATTAGCATTAATATTAGCATTTGCATTCACAGTAGCATCTTGATCTGATTCTGAGCTGTGTGACAAGCTGGGCGAGTTGGTGGGACTGAGCTGGACGGCGGTCGTGTCCTGAATGGTGTGCTCGCTCGTTTCGATCTCGAACGCCGCCCCGTGGTGCCTCATGAAGCCCCCGTTGCCCGATTTGGTCCGACGTGAACTATGCGGAGGAGGCATGCGGCTGCACACGCAGCAGGCAGCGAAGAAAGTGAAGGCAACGAGCAGAAGCACAGGTCCGATGATGATAGGCGGGTTACCGGAGGGCATGAGTGTGGTAAAGGCGAAGGCGCCCACTAGGGTGATGTTGATACCTGCTAGCATGATGCACAGGCCACACGCGCAGCATAGCGCCGGTGACGGGAGGCCCTGAGGACGGGATTTACGTTTATGACGAACCTGAGGCTCCTTTTTGGGTACGGAGGTGCCCGAGTTACGCTCAGTGCACACCATTTCTATAACGTGCTTATTGTTATGTAATCCTGGATGTGGTCTTGCTAGTGTTGCATCGTTAATCGTTGGCGACTTCTTTCAGGCAACCTGAAATAAAATGATAGAAAGATTTTAATGAAGAATCAGAATAGTACAGAAGGTGCATGTGTCTCACTGCCGGTCTTACACCCTTGTGAGCTGTCATGACGCGACAAATCATAAAAATGAAAGCGCTTGATCACGGGCAGCTTTCTTCAAGCAAGGTCACAGCTTAGTCATGACAACTGCTGCAATGTCATCAGAAACTTGAGAAGCTCACGAATAGACAAATGATCTTTTTAATCTCACTTCTCCACTATTCTACTTTCATTCATTCTTTTTAAATCTATTTTTTTTTTTTTTTTTAAATGCTAGAACACAGGCTTCAGCCAGATGTGGGGCAGTGAGTCCAATCAGTACGTGAACTCAAAAAACTCAAAACATATTCAAACACATGAATTTGATTTGGACTTTATTTAGAATGAAGATGGATCTTTAACTCACTTGTAAGAAGGACGGAATCTTGGAGTCTTCATCCAGCTCAGAGAAATCAGACAGGTCAGATCCTGGATTTACTGTACAGTCTTTGCTTTTATTTCATCTCCATCTCAAGTCTCCAAAAGCAGTGTAAATCCTTCACTCAGTGAATTCCTAATGATGCTGAATGATCAGCTCGTGTTTTACCACTTCAGCTCTTGGATGGGATTTTTTTCTTGCCAAAAACAAGCCATAAAAATGTGTAAAATGTGTAGTAAATCCATCATCCTGTCCACTGAAAGCCCTGTAATAATCAGATGTGCCGTCATTTATAAACAGAGGAAAAACTGCAGCGCTGGAGAGATGCGTCTTGGCTCTCGGACACGTTCCTCTGCTCTGCGTTTGCCTGCTGCATTTGCTGTTCTCTGTGAGAAGATCACAAAGAGGCAGCCAGGGTTGCCAGATTGGACTGACCAAGGTTGCCAGATTGGACTTGAGCCAGGTTGGAAGGTGTAAATCATTCGCTGAATGAGCTCACCCAGCTCCAGGCAGTGGTTCCACAAGCATCTCCATGATTAGGGTAATCAGGATTGTGGACTTACCCTCCTCGGTTATCATGATGAGGGGCAATACCATTTTCCAACCAATTATGACCAAGTTGGGGAATGTTAAATAAAACAGGGGTGATGTTTGTTTTTGATGTTTCTCATATTAATTCCCTTTTTTTCTCCCCAACATTGTACATACTGAAGACACTTCAGTTCACACACACACACACACACACACACAAAACATGACAAGGACACAGAAATCTATTTTTAATGTAATACAGAACTTTTAAGTGTTCTGAACAGAACTGTTATATTTTATTTCTTGACGGCATAGAGTCATCCAAAAGCATTTTAGATTACAAATTACCTCCAACAACTAGCAGTCGTCCAAATTTTTCTCACGTGCCAGAATCTATCATTCTTTAAAACACAAATATAAACACATTTAAATTTAAATTTAAACAGTCATTCTGTTTCGTCTGAGTCAAAATGATTTGATTTAAATCTTCCATCAGGACTGCTTATATCGATCATCACTGAAATGGAAATGAGACATATTGGAGATTTTTAAATAAATGTCGCATTTGCATTTGACTTGGAGTTGAAAGAGACGGCCTGGGGCCATGATGCACAACAGGGATGAAGACGCAGCTCCTGGCCAAGATGTCTTAATGTTCATACTTATAACTTACATAACTCAATCATGTTTCATCTACTCACCAACATGGATTTAACCTCAGATATCAGCTTTAGGCCTGAGTCTAGCCTAATATAATATATTATAATACTCTCTGTTCTTTCATATGGTTTGAGCTTCAGATTTTTATGGAAGGTCCACGTCTGAGAGTTTGGGTTTACCCCTGCCTAAAATATCTGGAACATCTGTAGAGGGCCTGGAGAACAGGAGAGAAAACAGATAATGATTATATGTATTAATATTATACATAATGAATATTATACATATTATACATAATGAATGCATACGTATTCAGGTTTGATAAAAATACATACATAACATATTCTAATATCTAACCAACATCCAGAGCTCTGAGGACTGGGACTAACCAGGAGTCAGAGCCCTGAAGAGTCGGAGCCCGAAAAACCGGGACTAACCAGGAGTCCAAAGTTCTAAAAACTGGAACAGGGCTGGACTAGTATAGGACTAACCAAAACAGCCTTCACATCTTAAACAAAGGGACTAATCACAAGTCAGAGACCTACAAACTGGGACGGATTAATAAGGTGTATCATGGCTTCGGTCAGTCCTACTGAAGGAGGCGGAGCCTTTGCGTTAGTCAGTTTAAAGAAAGGAGGCATGGGTTCTGTGCCAAAGGACTAAACTGAAATAAATTGAGAACAGAATGGTTGCAGACACGTGTCAGTTGGAAATTTCTGCAACACACGAGGGTTGTTTCTATTGCAAGGACCAATAAACAAAAGGTTTACTCTGGTTTACTCTTGACGCAAGTGCAGAAATAAGCGCTAAACACTAACTGTGTCCTCTGTGCGAGTGTACTGCACTCCTTTCAGCAGTGAAGATGCTGAGGATGTGGTTGTCATGGTGACATATACCACTGCTCTACTTGATAGTGTCATTTATGCTGCATGAAGAGCAAGATTGGAGGTTATGCATACACACACACACACACACACACACACACACACACATAAATATACATGTGATCTCTCTCTCCATCTCTCTTTCCTTTTGTGTAACAGTTGTGTGAGGTGTACAGTTTAGTGCAGTGTCCCAGATTCACTCGCTTGTCTGATGCTCATGTTAATTCGGTCTGCTTTTTATCACTCATGGTTATTGTTTAGGGTTTTTTAAACTATAAACTTTGCTTTACAGTAAATCACATACAGTGTATTTCTATGAATAATATGATTTTTAGTTCAGTAATAAACCTTGGGTAGTTTAAGAAAGGGTGAGGTTACAACAGTGAAATTTATATAGCTGTATAATATATTAAATACTCTATATTATATACTATATTATATTAACTCATGTCATAGTGTAATGTAAACTGCATGAAGCTTAACACACACACACACACACACACACACACACACACACACACACAAAACATCAATCTCCAAAGTCCTAGAAAATAAACACAGTCACAGGTCATAGTTTTGTTCACTGTGATTGATGAAGCCACACCCCCTTTAATGAAACTGACAGGGCCACAGACCACACCCCCTTTAATGAAACTGACAGGGCCACAGACCACACCCCCTTTAATGAAACTGACAGGGCCACAGACCACACCCCCTTTAAAGATATTGCCAGGCACTTGAAAGAGTATTTTAACATATGTACATATGGAGAAACAAATTGTGAAGAGTACAGAAAATATTTTTCTTGGACTCTCTGTGAACTCTTCTGATTCTTCATGAACATGTTACACCAAACGAGGCAATAAGCACTGATGCACACTCGCAGGGTAGAGAACAACAACATAAAATGAGTTTAATACAAAACGGCCATCACAGCCTGTGAGTTATGGTCATGCTATTCTCCAGTGAGCCACACACTCACGCCTGCATGCTGCTGGAAATCAGAATCAAATTATATGCAGGCTCTGGAGACACACCACACTGAGAGAGAGAAATCACCTGGAGGAAAATGTAATGAGCATGTGTGTGTGTGTGTGTGTGTGTGTGTGTGTGTGACCATTCCTGAGCACAGAAGCAACTTGACAATATTTCACAATTAAAATAGATCATTTACGAACGCGTCAGTGCTCTAATCACTCGCTTGCAGGAATCACAATTGACAAATTTTAATTACACCTCTGCTCTCACTTACACCAGCCATGTTTCTTTAATCTTTAATCAATCTTGCTACCAAAAGTGTACAGTTGCAGTTGTAGCATGAACACGATCTGATTTCACGCTGCAACATGGCTCTCATTGAACCAATCAGATTCCGGCATGTATTTGACGGTGTAGAGTTACCGACAGCGCTAAGTTCATTAGTCTGCTGTAAAACCACAACCCAAAGTTCTCATATCACAGCAATTTGCCAATATTTACAATTTATTAAACAGTGACACGTCACGCTTTGTAGGCGTTCAATGTTGTGGAACGTCGGTGAAACACGTTCGCACCTGTTCTCACTTCTGTTATAGCAGCTATAAACAGACGTTCCCTCATCGGATTCTTTCTTTTTTCTCTCTCTCCTAAAGTTAATAAGGCAAAAATAAAACATCGCTTGTTGTTTTTTTTTGTGTTGCAGAGATTTACAGGTTTACCTCTGACTACAGCGCTTTAATATAAACCCGTGATTAGTAGCTGCGCTCGTGTCAGAGCTGCTGTTATAGAAAACCAATCAACACCTTCTGACCAATCAGAGTGCAGAACTCCGCAGCGCTGCGGTTTTGTGTAAATTTAATAAGTACATAGGAGAAATAAACAACGTTGTGTCGTGCAGTGGTTTCACATTTCGTGCTCATCCACTCTATCGCACACACTCGGATCCTCCAGCACGGGTCAAGGCTGATTGATCTCAGTCCTCATTTAGAGATTTCTCACCCGTCTTCCTGCGAGCCTTCTGCTGCAGCAGCTCCCGCCTCCACAAACGTCCCCATGCGGCTCTTAGAGCGCTCCAGCTGACCCAGAGTCCCTTAGATAAATGACAAACAGAGAAACATTTAGCACTGCTCATCACACCCCCTGCTTTCTTCCCTCTGGCCTATTTCCATGATGTAGTGTGTGACAGCACGGCCGCTTCACGCTCCGCGGGAATACATATGCGTGTGTGCATACGGTCTGAGAGAAAAATACATTTATTCTCC
The DNA here is from genome assembly GCA_030068235.1 of Notoglanidium macrostoma. NCBI lineage: Eukaryota > Metazoa > Chordata > Actinopteri > Siluriformes > Auchenoglanididae > Notoglanidium > Notoglanidium macrostoma. The sequence goes on from JAQQZR010000018.1 coordinate 16,636,775, forward strand.
TTTCATTCAAACTAAATTCACACGCTCACATTATTCAGTTGCATCATAATTATGATAAATATGACGCTGTGTTGTGACGCATAAATGAACACTTTCAGAGACAGTAGAACGGGGTTTTTTTTTAAATCTTTCTCCAGAGTGCTTCTTCACAGCCGTTTACTCTCATGTTTTTATTCTTTTTAGTGTCATCTGTGTTTTCTGTTGTCATATCTGTACTTCCGGCACTGTGCCGTTCAACTGCTGGAACAAGGTCATTTCTTTACAGCATCAATAACAGATCAATACATCCATACATGCATCTGTCTATTTATTTATTCATCCTTCCATCCATCCATCTATTCATACACGTGTCCAGCAATCTATTTATTTATTCATCCATCCATCCTTTAAGTGCTCTGTCTAACTATCCATCCCTCCATCCATGCATTTATTCATCTATCCGTCAGGCCATTCGTCCTTCCATCTAACTGCCCATCCAGCCATTCATTAAGTGTTCTGTTTAACCATTCTTCCATCTGCCCATCCATGTATATGTTGATTCCTCCTGACTACTCTTACTTAGATATCTTACTATCTATTAATCCATCCATCCATCCATTAGCTGCTCTAACTATTCATCCACCCATTCATTCATCTGTATATCTATTCACTGACCCATTTATCCATCTCTCCCCATCCATTAATCCAATAAGTGCTCTATCTATTCATCCATCTATCCATCCATATATCTGGCTAGTCATCTAGCTATCTATCCATGTATCCATTCAGCAGTCTTACAGTTCATCTCTCCATTAACGCATAGCCTCTGGTGAGAATCAGATCAGTACAGTTGTTATTAGAGAGAGTGTATAGTGTAGTGTGGAAACGTACCAGCGTGAGCCATTATAAAGTCAGGCAGAGAGCAGACACAATAGAGGATGAGAGAGAGAGAGAGAGAGAGGGAGCATGCTGTGTGAGATGTGCTTTACACCCATTTCCATAACGCTGGAGTGATCTCTCCTCTCTGATTAAATGATACACTCCTTCATTAGCCGTTTATTTGACACTTCGTGGGGTTTCGGAGACATCGCTCTCACTGAGCCCTTAATCATCTTCCTTTACTGCGCACCTCCGCTTAAAGAGCACTTACAGAACTATGGGGCGCTGATGAATAAAGACAGGAACGCAACTCATTTACAATTAAAATACAGCTCTTTACAGATAAGTAACCAGGAATGAAAATATTTCCCGAATCTAAAACAAATGGGTCATAAAAAAGGATTGATGGAATAAAATGAGCTTCACAGTGCATTTCTTTGATTACATGTAGAGATGCTGTACATAAACGGATAAAAACTGTGTATAATCATTGATACGATGACGTTTTCTTAGAGTAAAGGAAGATTTATTTAACATTTATGGAAGGAGTCTCCAGAGACAGAGCTTTTCAGAACAGAGGAGTTCACACTTTGTTGTTTTTTCGTAACGTGAAAAGCTGTCTTTGTCATTTTTTATTTAAACCCCAGACTGCACACATCAAACAGGGAATGGGGACGTGAAGGCTGTAACCTGAATCTCGCAGGGTCGCACAGACATTTAAGCAGAAATTGTTGCTATGAAAAGTCCTTCAATATGACTCAATTTGCAGCTCATTTATCCAGAAAATCAGCACACCATGAGCTCTCTGTCTAATTTACAAACTCAGATGATGTAACCAGAGTCAATATGCTAAAAAAAAAAAAAAAAAAACCCTGCATTTCCTGTTTGCATTTGATAAAAAAAAAACAGTAGTTGGTCTGTTCCTCTTGAAAAATGTCCAATTTCCTGCACTAAAGACTAGTGAAGAACAGTGTGACACAGCAGGATAGTTGTTTTATTATGCTTCTTCGAAGACTTTAATGCAGTCATTATCCATAATACACAGTCAGGGATCCATTATGGAGCAGAAGCCGGGCAGAAACGGAACAAAACCAAAACTACACATCTAAAGAAGTAGAAATGAGGGAAATGTGAACAAAGGGCAACATCATAAGGCTTAGAATGCAAATAGTATATACAGAGAATATCAAATATAATAACCAAAGCCTTCACTTGGGATTATGAACAGAGGATGGTTGCATAACATTAAAGAAATAACGTTCCTGCAACATTATAAAAATGTTTGTTCTAATAATGGTTTGCCCACGTGTTTAGGAGCTTACGCACACCGTGTTCACGTACAGACACACATTAGCGTTATGGAAGTGTGTGGAAACTGTGGGATTCTACTGTCCTTCCACTCTGTCTCAAAACCCAAAAACAATATTTCTCTCATTCCCCTCCAGTAAGCGCTGGTCAGAGTTGCAGCAGTTTCCCGGGAATACCGGGCGTGAGCTGGGAATACACCCTGAACAGGACGCTAGATCATTGTACACTCATTCACAATTGGGGCGGTATAGATCTGCTAATCCTCCTACTGGCGTCTGTTTTGGGATGTGGGAGGAAACTGGAGAACCCGGAGGAAACCCATGTGACATGTGGAACTCCACACAAAGAGTAACCTGAGCTCAGGACAGAACCCGAGACAGTGAAGCTGTGAGCCGTGAGGAAAAGGGGTACTTCGAGGGTTCTTTAAGGGTCCATGGATGATTATTTTATAACATATTTATTTAGAACCCTTTCTGATAGGGAAATGGTTTGTTTTCGAGTTCTACATAAAACCCTTAAGAGTTGCCTCAGAGGGACAACTGAAGAACTTAAGGGTTCTAAGAGTGAAGGATACAGGGAATAGCAGGCCCGGGTAGTGAAATGTATTATTCACCTTCTCTGTTTGTAAATTCACCTCCACGATGAGCACAAAGACAAATAGTGACTTCCAATTCATGAAAGAACCATTTCTGTGATTTTTTTTATTCATTTTAATCAACAGTGGAACCGGTTCTATCTGAATTGCACTTGTCTTAGCAATGTTAGAATTATTGGTTTACAAATTCCAGTTTAATTATGAAAAATGGGAAGAAGAAAGCTCAGCTCCGTGTGCTGAGGCCTGACAAGCAAAATAAAAGTGAGCTGAACTGATCTGATAAACACGTAAATGACACAGTCACTGAGAACGTTCTGAATCCAACGCACACTGAAGCTAGTCTGAAACACTCCGATTAACTCCTGAAGGTTTCTCCCACTTCAGATAAAGTTTAAAAATAATGAAAGGTACAAAATTAAGTTTTGAATATAAAGAACGTTGTGCACATTGTGAGCTTGTGTAGTGTATAGGCTGCTTGCTAACCTTTCCACATTGGTTGCTAGAAAACTAGCTAAAAACTAGCTAACTACAAGCTACGGACTAGCTCAAGGCACTTACCTTCTCTTTTGAGCGAGTCAGAGGGCTGTTCAGGGGCCGGAGTTGGAGCCATGGGATGGACTCTGAAGTTTCCTGGGAGATTTGCAGTTGCAGTATGAAGAGCAAAATAATTTTACTGTGATAGCTGGCTTGCAAATTAATAATAATATAAAAATGAAATGCAGACAGTTTGGTCTGTGTAAGACTGAAAATGAAGAGGGTATGGTCAGGGAAATAACGATTCTGAGAAGAAAGAATGTTACCGATGTTGGGTAAAATGTGATGGATGTTGAACCAGGCTTTGATAAACGGATACACAGCGATCAGGAGACCTGGAGAATGAAAAAACGAGAGAAAAAACATTTAAAGTCTCACACTGCTGTGACATCACCACTGATTTAATTATTACTATTGGACTTGTGGAACCAATCTGTCTGTCTGTCTGTCACACTATATGTCTGTCTGTACCTGTCTGTCTGTTTCTTTGTACATGTCTGTCTTTCTGTTTGTCAAGCTGTGTCTGCCTGTCTGTCTGTTGAGCTACATATTGTTCTTCTGTCTGTCTGTCGAGCTACATAGTTGTCTGTCTGTCTATTTGTCTGTCTGTATGTTGAGCTACATATTTATCTGTCTGTCTGTCTGTATCTGTCTGTTGAACTGTATCTGTCTGTCGAGCTACACGTTTTGTCTGCCAGTTTCTGTCTGTCCGTCAAACTGTGTCTGTCTGTACCTGATTGTCTGTATGTCCGTTTATCTATGTGCCTGTCTGCACACGTCTGTCTGCCTGTCTCTGGTATGCTACAGGTATGTCTCTGTCTGTCTGTCACAATGTGTAACTGTCAAACTGTAACTTGTCTGTCAGAAACAGCCTGTCTGTAGTTCAAATGTTCAAGTTCAAGTGTACCCGTCTGTCTCCCTGTTTCATTGTCTGAATCTCTTTTAAGCTACATGTCTATGTAGCTCTCTTTCTGTCTGTCTGTCTGTCTGTCTGTCTGTCTGCCATCATATTAACTCCATCATAAAAGAGTAAAAAAAAGTTGATTCTTCACGTGAATTGAAAAATTTAAGAATGTTTCTCTTTTCTTTACTCAGGCACATTTTAAATGTAATTTTATTGGGTTTTTATTTTATAATCACTTCTTATTTATTAATATTATTAATATTACTTTCTGTGAGTTAATATTATTGTAATATCATTTACTGGAATATGTTTTTATGAAAACAGTAAAAAAATAAAAAGCTGTGTAGCTGCTGTACGTCCTTAAAGAAGACGGAGTTTGATGGATTTCTTGGTCAGTGGCTGAAAGGCTCGGGATCGAGAGGACCTCAGGTACAAATTACCCATAATGCACTAACAGCTCTCGAGTGCAGGACTGTGAAGAATGATTTATTTTGTGTATTTAGCTGCTCATTTGGTCTTAAGACTTCTGTTTACTTTCTGGTTTCTAATTCCCCTAATCGCTGCTTACACCTGTCTCTTATCGCTCCTCTGATTGTCTTCATCTGGTCCTTTAATTATTTCCTCGTTTACTTCTTCCTCATTTCAGTTTCTGCTCCTGTTTTGTTCTCTGCATGTCTTCCCTTATATCTATAAATGTTCCCAAAACACATGTTGGCTGTGTGTCAGCATAATGAATATAAACATAAACAAATCAGTTTCAGGCTCTGTTTAAATGCATCAGATTTGTGAACACGCAAACATCTAAGATGAAGTTAAGTTTACTTTCTAATATTAAATTAGAAATTTGAGAAACCTCGATTAACATACTGAGATGTAATTAAAAAAATAAATATTGTAATGATTTTATTTTGTCATCATACAGCCAAAAACAAGTTTGTACACATTTATGGCCTGCACTTCAGTTGTATTTGTTCGCCTTTACATTGACTCCGCCCACTAATACACCTTTCCTCAGTAGCTGTCACGTGACCGTACGAGACGTCTCGATTTCACGATAGGTGTCGTACAAAAGGTTAAAGAGCATGAGCCTCATGTTGGAGGCTGTGTGTGAATGAGTTTCTCCTCTCCGTGAGCGAGCGGTTTGGGTTTCGGCTGCTGGATCAGATGATCGCTGACTGAAAGGAAAAGTGGCTCGGTTTCTCCTCAAGACCATCGACTCCTTCTCGTCTCCTCTCTTCTCTTCTCTTCTCTTCTCTTCTCTTTTTGCATCTAGCATCTAGGACTGATGCTACAAAATACTTTAGTTGAATACTTTAGTTGTAATACAGAGATGATTCTCAGGTCATGTTGGGTTGAGGGGAATGAGGAGAGATTAAAAAATAAGTGATCATTAAAAATGAAGTGTGTGTGTGTGTGTGTGTGTGTGTGTGTGTGTGTGAGATTAATATGCTTCCTCACCGAGTCCTCCTGCTCCAAGGAAAATTCCCCCCACAGCGTCTGCGTCACAGTCTTTAGATACGCCGATGATTATGCAGCCGGATACGATACTGAGGAGGGCTGAGCCCACCCGCAGCCCGTGGTACTCCCCAATACTGACCGTGTTCATTCACACACACACACACACACACACACACACACACACACACTCACACCTGAGACTCACTTACACCCTCAAATAGATCTGTGAAGCAAATACAGGGACAGGACAGTATATTAATACACACCTGAAACACACACATAGAGAGGACAGGAACAGAGCTGATGCACTGAAACCAGTAAACTGAAATCAGGAGACACACACACACCTGACACACAACCTAAACACACCTCAAACAAACCTACTCACCTGAAGCGCACCCTAAACTCAAGAAACAACCTGAAACACACCACAAGTACTCCCAAAACACACCTCAAACACACACGCTGTCCTGAAACACACCCTAACCACTCCTTAAATGCATGCAGACCTGAAACACACCCTGTACACACCATTATCAAACGTAGACCTAAACAGAGAGGACAGGAACTAACATGACACTCACACACTCAAAAACACAATCACCTTTAACAGTCCCACATAAACATAACTGGCATACCTATAAACACACACACACACACACACACACACACACACACACACACACACACACCTGGAAGTAGACAGAGCATGTGATCAGGTTTTGAAGTCAGCAGATTGACTGTAACTCTCTCTAAAGTCAATTGTGTGTGTGTGTGTGTGTGTGTGTGTGTGTGTGTGTGTGTGTGTGTGTGTGTGTGTGTGTGTGTGTGTGTG
>JAQQZR010000018.1:16658497-16669079 GCA_030068235.1 Notoglanidium macrostoma
GCTTTATCCTTCTCCACACACACCAAATTATTAATCATTATTAATATCTAGAACTGGTACGTGGTGTACATTTGGACTCCAGGGTTCTTCAAGGGTTTTTTGAGGGTTTAGTGAGTGGCTTTCTGATCCAGAAACACTCTGCTGTAGGGTTCCACATGGAACCGTTAAGGATCAGCCAAGGAGCCCTTCAGAATGTAGTGTGGCACTTGGTTTCTCTTCTTGTATACGTTTGGATGAAGGTGGAACGCAACGAGACGGCTCTCCTGATCTTCATCCTGACTTATTCTCATTCGTTCTTGCCTTCTGAGAAGAACCGGTGCCTGGGATGTTCTGTTTCATCGGTGCTAGCTGCTCTCCGTAGCCCTGCGTCATGCTGATGCAGACGCTGACTAGTCGAGCAGGTCGCGGTTCTGACGGCTGACAGCATGCCATCTTACTCACGAGCGCAGGAATGGTGTTTAATGTGTTTTATGAGCTCGCTGTGTCGGTTCTCACCCGGGCCGTTTGCATTGTGCTAATTTGCCTTTGCAAATTAACGGCTTCTCCTGTTTTTCTGGAACGGTGGTATCTACGCTGGCATGAATAAGTGCACTTTATCACGGCTCGGTTACTCGTCTGTCAGTCTGATGTTTATTCTGCTCACCTGGACAGGTGTTTCCCGTTTGCTTTAGCTCGCCTATTGTTTCCGCAGGAACAGTGTATGTGCGGTGTGTTTATAAAGCTGCCTGATGTCCCATTTCTTTCCACATTTCTTTCTTTTTTTTTAGTTTACAACTTGGCTGAAGTGATATAAGAAGGATGATGCAGGAAGTGTATTCAAATATCATGAGGTTTTATGACTACCTCCTCAAAAGAACAGGTGAGTACGCTGTGAGAGAAAAACCCTCATTTTGTGACTTTAGGTTTGAGCCAATCATGATCCAGTATTCAAGTTACGATTGTATTGCATGCAAAGATGCTAACTAGCTAGCCAGGTGACTTGGCGCATGTTATACAGCATAATCCCGCCCACACTTATTCTGATTGGCTCATTGCTCTGAGGATGCGATTATGAATCCACTGACTGACTGATTTACTTCAATAATCTTCATTTTTATGTTACCGCTTTTTTCCAGTGAAAGTTTTTCTCAATTTATTACAAAAACACAATCACTTTCCAGATGACAGGTTTTTAAAAATCAATGAGAGCATCATGATTGCGTGTCTACATACCGTTACCTCGTTGTATCATTTCCCATCAGTTGTGAATTTGCTAGCTTTATTTACAGGTCATGTTACCGCCAAAGTAAAAACGTTGTAGCTTCTGATAACCTTCCTATACATTTTGGAGTAGCGTAAAGACACCAACAAATGGGCTTGTTTTATTTCTTTTTAAGAAAATTTAAAAATGTTGATGTATTTTTCTCAACTGCTGGAAGTCCAGCTAGTAACCTCTAGTCCAGAACATGTTGCAATAGTTTGTACGCATGTCCGTGCTGATAATTTGTTCTAATATTACCATTATTTGCGATCAGATGTAATATAAATGATCTTCTCTCTGTCCTCAGATGTGCGAGTACGGGATTACCCGCTCATGCAGAGCCCGATCCAGATAATCCTCATCTTACTGGGCTACGTCTTTATCGTACTGTACGCCGGGCCACGCTACATGGCCAAACGCAAACCCTATGACCTCAAAACCCCCATGATCATTTACAACTTCTGCATGGTGTTCTTCAATGCCTACATCGTTTATGAGGTGGGAAAAGCTGCTTTTCTTCACAGCCCTTAGTTCCTAAATTCTCTCCTTTTTTGCCTTTCCTAAATTCCTTCTGATGAAAGTAAATCGCTTGCAAATTTAATTTACATTTGTCCTGACCTGGCCTTCAAGATGGAAATAATGATCTTTGCTGAGCCACCAGACTTTGCATAAAAACTATAAAACTGACATTCCAACTCTAAGTAAATGCCGTGAGCAAATCGGATGGTGAGATTCGTCAAACCCAATCTGATCCTGTTCGGGGGGTTCTGAGAGATATCGATTCAAAACCAGTACTTAGCATGGGAATGGACCTTTTATTCTATGTATGTTGGCACTGGAGAAGCGATCCTAACAGGATGAGCGCAGAACCTGATGGACTTCTGCTTCCCTTATAATTGTTTAATGTTAAATATTCTGACTTTGCTAGCTAGCATCTAGTGACAAATACTGGATTCCTAGAAAATGTACACTTTTGATCATCACTTTTGGTGGAACCCTTGAAGATTCTATGTGGAACTCTACAACAGTGTGTTTTCCTACCAGAAGGTAACCCCTTTGGAGAACCATTAGGTATCCTACCAACACTTGAAATCCTGTAAGATTAAGATTAAGATAAGATTATTCCAACTACCAAGGCAGTTTATCTGAGCACACTTTACCTGCACAACTGGGGAAAAAGGTTCCTCTTGGGTTCTTTAAGGATTCATTAGACAAACAAGGGTTCTACTCAATATCATGACCTGTTCTAGGCATTATGAAGAATTTCTGAGCAGCAATTTGGAGTTCCACAGACTTGTACATATGCTTTTAGAAAAAATGGGTTCTTTTAAGAGTTTGTGGGATGATTGAAGTGTTCTACCTGGAACCCTGGCAGGTTTTAGAGATAAATAAGAATATAATAAGTAATAATCTGGAGATTATTAGACTAATCACAGCCTTAACCCGGGTAATCCCTACAGTCTTACAAAAAGGGTTCTTTATTTTACTGATTGTATAGTGCGGCTAAGTGGCGTTAGCTTCCAGAAAAGAATTCAACTTGGAACTTTTTTACAGGCTCCTCAGCAGAGGGTCAGCCGAAGAACTCTGACATGGTGAACTTAAATACTCAGAAGTCTTTAAGAGCGTATGAGTGTTGATAAATCTGCCCACGACACACCCGCTTTCATCCCCATTTTCCTCAGCACTAGCTATTTGTTTATTCTGACGCAACTTTCAAACCTATGACGTTAGGAGGTATTCATATGTCATCGAGTCAGTGTTCAAAAGTCAGTTTTCTCTTCAGGAACCAGCACACGGAGGTTTGGATACGTGGAAGTGCGAGCAGCCAATCAGATTTCAAACTTTGTTTTGTGTTTAAAGCATTGATTTGTTTGTTACTGTGCAAAATATAATGCATGCAATAAGTGAGAAAATTATAATAGTTTACAGCCTATGGATAGCGTGTATATAGTATAATAGTCTTGATCTGGTATGTACATGTGCTGTGTGTATATACGTTTAAATAAATAAGTAATTTATCACACGGCCCATGAATGAGTGGAAGAATATGACGATGGTCACATGCTAAACAATTCCAACTAGGTCAATTCCTAAAAGCAAAAATAACCTGTCCAAACCACATTGTGAATTCCACAGATGCCATTCTTGTCTGATGACATCATCGCTCTGAAAGCTTAAGATCGAGGCATGATACGTGCGTAACCTGAATGAATGAATGAAATCCACGGTGTTTGGTTTTTTTCATTTTCTGTTGTTTCTTTCAGTTCATGATGTCCGGCTGGGCGACGACGTTCACGTGGAGATGCGACCTCATCGACTACTCGACCAGCCTGCAGACTCTCAGGGTAAACGTCGGCATCTGCTCATTACATTCCAGCTGATTCATCATTCATAGCTGCTATAATGTAAATGAGAACAGAACCTGTTTCATGGATGTTCCACAGCATCAAATGTAGCTATAAATGTGTAAAAAGTATCAGGTGGTGTTCTTTAATAACTGAAAATTGTGATTGTTGGCGAGTTGCTGTGGTGTAAGAGGAATGAAACCCTTGGGCACGTGCTGTTCCGTGTTCCGCCGCTCCACCCTGTCCCTCAGTGTGTTAACAGTAACGGTGCGTTGTTTCTGTCTTGCGGTATGAAACGTGTGAATGACATTACAGTCGGAATTTTTATTATTATTTTTTTTTCTACAGATGATTCGAGTGGCCTGGTTGTTCTACTTTTCAAAATATGTTGAACTTCTAGACACAGTAAGGACTTTTCTCCTGTCGGTGTGTTTTATAACCGTGTGTTCTGTATTTCAGTCCGCTGCAGTGTTCATTACTTGGCAATCACCACTGGACGTCTTTTTAGGTTTAACTGTAACCTTAAAAAAAAAAAAAATTCTGACGCATCATACCTCGTATCTCATTACCATAATTTGTAATGCTTTTCGTGAATATTCATGACCCTGCTTGCTTTATTCTTCATTCTTTTTGTGTGTTTTTTGCCCTTCAGGCTTTCTTTGTGCTGAGGAAGAAGCACAGTCAGGTGACGTTCCTGCACATCTTTCACCACTCGTTCCTGCCCTGGAGCTGGTGGTGGGGCATCACTCTCACTCCAGGTCAGTCTTAAATCTCATCTCTCTGTACTTTGGGTTTTTAATGCAGGGCAAACAGATGAGCATTTGCTTTAAAAAGCTAGCACGTGGAGTTTTGTCTCTCTTTTTTTTTTATATATATATATTTTCGTTGATTCCCCTCATTGCTTCTCCCTGTTTTTTTTTCAAAGACAGATCACTGATGTAGGGAGTTTATTTGGAATGGTAAAAAGGCTAGGACCGCCTCTCCGCTCTTTAGCATCCCAAATTATTAGTACGTTCCTTCCCACATCTTACACTTTATTATTTATCTTTTCGGTTGTCAACCTTGAGAATGAGGTTTGATTCCACAATCAGATTCATTTCAGTCTTTCATGGTGGTCATCATGTCAGATTACGCAATCACGTGCCATAAATTCTCGCCGTGTCTTGGACGGGAGACCAGCAGAAAGTTACAAGTTTGACCTCGACCAAACACGTCCTTGCACGTCATTGCGGAGGAGAGGAAGGTCAAGAAATCATGGCTGCGGAAAGAACATCAAGGAACATGTAGAAGCAAAGGTCTTTACACATACGGGGCAATGCGAATAAATAATGCAAAAAAATCAAAAATGGTTCGAAAATATCTTTTGGTGAATTTACCGCAATGTTAATGTTCACATTAATCAAGTCAAGACACAATCATGTACGCATTCAAAATTAATAATCATGTGGTGAGGAGCTGGTGCTTACTCTTTTCCAAAAAAGGAAAAAAGAGAAAGATTTGAGTTCGTCCTGTCCTGAGAAGTAGGCGAGACTACGGGGAGTTTCACTGCTTGGTTCAGGAGTTAAATCTTCACCACGTCACAAATTGAGGCTTCGGACCCTGGACGATGCACCGTTTTCATCTCCGAACTCCTCTTTTATTACATTTTTTTTTTTTTTTTCTGTTTATCCTGATCATTTTTGTTTCCCTCGTCAAACAGCGCTGGGTTTTCAGAGGTAAAACGAATGTGAGACTCCGCCTCCGCCGTGCCTGCAGCAGTGTGATGACGTTTCCACACCCTGTGCCCTGATTGGTGGAATGCGTTTTTTTGTGGATGAAATGTTAGAAAAATCGAGCCTGTTGTGAAAAAAGTAAACGTTGCTTTTTCGCACACACGTGTTCATTTACTGGATAGTTGTTGGAAAAATTATATTGTAGGTGGAAAAAAAAATCATCATGACTGTTGGCACTGTATGTGTGAAGACCTTTAGAAGAAAATGCGTAAATTTCTGACATGCTGGACTTTTCGTCTGGGTGTCGTCGTTCATTGTTCCACAACAAAATCGGGTTGAGTTTGTGTAGTCTGATCCCTGCATAATTCAACTTCTAAAATTCCATGCCTAGAGAGAGACGTTCCCCAATATGGAATAACCGTTTTTTACTAATGGGTAGAAAACCCTTTGTTTGTTTTTTCCTCTGTTTCTAACTACTGAGCGCACATTCATCGACAAGGGACCTACACAATTGAATGACTTGATAGTCTTTTACTCCATCTTTTGTTTTGTTTTTTCTGCCTCAGCCTTCGTGCTGCACCACAGGCCTGCTCCTACACAGATTCACCCTTTATCTGATCTTTTTTCTGAAGTCCAAAGGCTATTGGTTTTATTGTGTCTCTCTTAGGGGTTTTTTTTTTTTTTTTTTTTCTCGGGAAAAGAAAAGTAATTTTATATTAACAAGAAATGTATTATGTTCCGTAAATTTATACTTTTCCTTCCCATTCAGTAAAAACGAGCAGAACTCGATGCGAATGGTGTTAGAAAAATCTTATCAGCTCATCTGCTGGTTACAATGACGGTTCCATATAAACCCTACAAACATCAACCACTCGTTCTTGAGATAACACGCGAACAAAAAATTTGGTCGGCATTTACATGAAACTGAAATACGTAACGTTTCAGGAACTAGAGGCAGTGGGGGGTGTACAAACTTAAAGGCTTGCTTCTACATAATGAATGAACTCCCGTTGTATATGGAAATGTATCCCAGCGTGTGGTTTGGCACTTCATAATGTAATGCATTTCTTGCTCTGTTTCTGGATCCCAGCCGGGGGAATGGGTTCCTTCCACGCCATGGTGAATGCGATGGTCCACGTCATCATGTACACCTACTACGGCCTCTCTGCAGCCGGGCCGCGCTTTCAGAAGTTCCTGTGGTGGAAGAAATACATGACTGCCATCCAGCTGGTGAGTGTGCTTTATATTACGTTGCATTTATATTTAGATTGCAATAATATTCCCTGGAGTTTATCAATAATATTGATCTTATTAAAGTTATTATAATATATATTGGTGTCTTAATGATCAGAGCGGTTACATGCGTCATAAGTGTGAACGGTCGGTCGGTTTGAGAGAAAAAAGCACAAAGAGTCATGCTGTTACAGCATGCTGTTACCTCTGGCTGTTAGAAAGCGCTGGCACTGGAGACTCCTTCCGCACATGATGCACGAGTGTGTCGATAATTAACTGTTAAATAATCAACAAAGAAGCTTTAGCACAAAGATAAAGAAACTCCTTGATTAAAGCAAATTCAAATCCAAGTTTGTGGCTACATTCTGGAATATTGCTGAAGACCTGCTTTTTATTGTGGTTGGATCAGCAGGAAACTGGTGACTGTTTTCATTTACTTCCTGCTTCGTTTCCACAGACTCAGTTCATCGTGGTGTCTGTCCACATCTCTCAGTATTACTTCATGGAAGACTGCGAATACCAGGTGCCCATATTTATCCACCTCATCTGGATCTATGGCATGTTCTTCTTCATCCTCTTCTCCAACTTCTGGATCCAGGCTTACGTCAAGGGCAAGCGGCTCCCCATCAGCAGCGACGGCAAACCCAAGCAAAACGGCTACGCTAATGCCACCGAGGAGACCATCTTGGCTAACGGCACACACCTGGAGAACGGCACTGTGCACTGCTCAAACGGGTTTGCTGTGAACGGGAAAGTAAAGGAGGTGTAAAGGAAAAGGAGGAAACAAGCACGGTGACCACTAGCACTAGCAGAGCTAGCATAAAGGACTTGGCGAGAATGATCAAAGTTCCTGGGTTTGTGGATGTTTTTGTGAGATCGCACGGGAGGCACGTGTCTGTTCACCTGCTTTTTTTGTTTTGTTTGTTTGTTTTTTGTATTTATTTGTCCATGGTGCATGAAGAGAAAGATGTCCGGCTTCACAGACGTCACAGTGACTTGTATGTTCAGCACGTATGATTCTCCAGGCCGTGCATCTGAATCGAGTACAACTGTAAATAAATATTTGTGCAAAGCTAGGTGGTATGGATGGAATGACTTTTTATGTGTATAACTTAAAAAAAAAATAAACCACTTTTTATATTAAAAGTTGCAAAAATATTCCTGTGACGCCTACAGACGGAGCTCTGTTGGATATTTTTGCACTTCTGGTTGAACAGTGATATTTTGGGACAAAAATACAGTAAAATGGATTAAAAGCAGAGTGATTTTGGCAAAGGTTGGCTAAATCCGTGCTCCTGGAGGCGGAGTTTTCAGAACCACGTCCGTTCCAATTTCACGGACTTTCCAGGCGTGTATTAGAGCGTGCAGTGGCCATCGGGGGCCTGAAGTGTACTTCCGTCTCCTTACATTCCTCACTTTCTTCCATGCTAAATAATTATGATCCTCCATTTTTTCAGACTTTGGGTTCTCAGACTTGTTCAGCCAACACGGATTCATCTTTCCAGATTCACGCTGCCACTTATAAAAATGTGAAAGGCGCTCTATAGGTTTGTCCATTCTTTGCTAGTGTAGCGGTGCAACATGGCGGCTCTGTAGCGGTGGACCCGCTCCCGATGTAGATATAAACGAGTACCTGTAACTGAATTATCAATTATACATTGTGTGAATTCCTTAATTATATTTTAATATATACACTCCATTTCTGTGCAGTTCTTCAGTAGTAACCCTCAATCCTACAGCATGGCCCTTTAAGTATGGACTAAATCATGGTGTGGTGCTGTTGGAAGAAAATCAGTGTTTGGATGGTGTGAAGAGGCAATATTACTGACTCGACACCGAGGCTGCTTATGTTCCTCGGACAGCCCTTACTGAAGGGTTTTATTCCTCTTGTACAACAGCAATTTGACATTAACATCACTTTATCCATTTATATTTACACAATGTGGAACATCCAGGAAACAAGTTAGCTCCTATTCTCACTTACATCAGCTATAAACTACTGTTCCTTCACCAGCATCTCATTTCTCTTACAGTTAGAGGAAAGAACATCATTGGGTCCTGCAACTTGCTGATAAACAGTCAGAACCTGCGACTCATGTTAAAGCGCTGCCACCGGAGACTCCTCCCATACGTAAAACCGCACTCCATACACAAAGACTCGGACTTCCACGGAGCTGGGATTTATGCACATTGTTCACTTTACTTAGGAGTCAGACAGTGTTGGTTCATACAGGCAGCAGTGATTTTAAAGCATCTTCATAAAATACCAACCATTAAAATATTGCAACATACCGTAAAACCAAGAAATCTGCATGAAAGAAAAATCCAAACTAAAAATGCCTGATGAATCTGGAAGCACATTTTAGAAATTAAATGAAAATCCAACATAAAACCTTTATTTCAAATTTACATGAACTCATTTGTACATAACTTAGTGGTCTGTAAACAATTAAAACCAGTCGTTGGTTATCGGATGTGCTGCTGGGTGATGCTGCTGCTCGCAGGCTTGGCTTTTTTGGCTGGATCTTTCTCGAAACACTTCCACAGTCTGATGGTTTCGTCTGAGCTGATGGACGCCAGGATGGCGCCGTCGGGACTGAGGGCCATGTTCAGGATGCGGCCTTCGTGGCCTGGAAGATGGAAGAACACAAGTTGTAGGACATCGTAAACACGGGGGGGAAATTCTAGCAACCGTAACTTTCAAAATCAAACGGAACGGACCTTCAAGCTCGGCCACTTTGGCGAGCGAGGGATATTTCCAGATGAAGATCTTGTCGTGTGCGAAACCGTGACCAGAGACGAGCTCCTTGTAGTTTGGCGCAAACACAAGAGATGAGACCTGAAGAGTAAATAGATATTAGCGACTTCTTGCGTTGTAGCGGTTTTAAATCCATTTCCTTACCAGCCTCTTAGTCAAGACAATAAAAGTAGCTCATCATTTCACCAAGAAACCACAAACTTCTGTCCTGAAGACATGTGAAGACTTGGTTACAGCTTTAACACCAGAGACTCCTTCAATGAAATGTTATGTAACTCTCATTACAGAAAACCTCTCCATAACTATTACACACTTTACATCCGTTTGTGGCGTGTCCTGTACGAGTCACTGTAAACGAGCCGTTACTATAGAAACGATAACATGAGTGCATTAATGTAAAGCTGTGAAAGAACAGTCAGAGCTGCAGTTCTAGAGACTTAAACACCTTCTGACCAATCAGAGTCCAGAACTCAACAGCACTGAATTCTGCTGAGCTACAAATATTTGTTTCCCTCACCTGAGACTGCGTGTCCCAGGACGTGACACATGAGCCGCTGTTGACGTTCCAGATGCGAATGTGGCGGTCGCTGGTTCCTCCTCCTGATGCCAGGATGCTGGATTGCCATGGACACCACGCCAACGCCTGCACACAAGCATCAAAATTAAAACAAAAAGCACCCGCATGCACAGAATCACTGAAGCCACAGTCAACTGTTTTGACATTGGAATAATTGCGCAACAGCTACATTAAGGCGTGGCTTCCGTCTGCCACACCCACCTTCACAGCTCCTTGGTGTTCGGTGAACGAGTGCACAGGTGCCTGAGCTCCGCCATGCACGCTTGACCAGATGTTCACCAGGTTGTCGTTCCCACCGCTGGCTAAATAGCGACCGTCAGGAGACCAGGTGAGACCGCACACCTCCTGCGTGTGACCTCGGAACGTGGACAGGTGGTGATCGGCTACGCGGACGTCATGCTGGTGGATCAAACCGGATCTGGAACCACTGAGATGGAAAGGAGAGTGAGAATTCTGCTAAAAAGCACGTTTTACATTAGATTTACATGCTCAGGTGGTATTAGTCCGCCATCTTTTTCCTGTCCCACTCCTTCTCACTCTTACATGAACTTGGTGTGCTTAATCTGTAGAAGTTTTCTGTTGGTGAAACAGCTGATCTGAAGCTCTGTAGATCAAACAAGTCTCCTACCAAATTTTAATTTAAACCAGGGGTAAAAACTGCACATGAGCCATGGACAGGAGGAAGATGCTCCTTCTCCAGGGCCAATCACAGTGACG
>JAQQZR010000018.1:16672685-16683560 GCA_030068235.1 Notoglanidium macrostoma
ATAATATAATATAATATAATATAATATAATATAATATAATATAATATAATATAATATAATATAATATAATATAATAACGTTTTTCTACATAGATACATTTCACACTTAACGACATGTTAAAGTAATCTGATTACTTCATAAAGTATTCTATATAATCTATGACTATTTATCCTAAATCACAACAAGCAGACATTTTGGATACATTTTTGTGGTATGTTTTATTTTCAGCGTAGAAACTATAATTTAAATATATTTATATTTAACTATGCATACTGATTTCCTAATATTTATTGATTTATTTAACGTTCTCGCAGGGGATTATGGGAGATGTATTTTATAAGGTTGTTGTGCAGCGGATGAAATGACAATACAGCGTTAAATATTATACAAACTGGGGCGATTCGTATAAAATTCGATTCAATACAACAAACGGAAAAGTACAGAATAAACTGCGTACACGTGATAATGAAGTGCATGTTATAAATTAGTTGAAATCTTTAATGTGAGTTGAATAAAATTACTGCTCGACAGAACTTCACTTCCGGGATGAGTGTGACGTTGAGCTCCTTAGCCAATAGCAGTAAGTTTTGCTTTGACCAGAACCAGGAAGTGGTAATGTTTGTGTTGGGCGGAGTGTGACCAGAAACCTGACCAGAAGTAGCAACGAAACTAACCTAATTACTGATCTATGTTTATCTTTATATTCGAGAAGAATTTTAGTGAGTTCTCCGGGTAATTTAATTCAGGAGCAGGAGTTAAAATCCGATTACATTTTAGAGACTTGTTTTTCTTTTATTTCTGGAGAAAACGGGGTTTAAGGAGGAACACGTTTCTTGGTCAATCCCTGTGTTGTCATGTGAATTAGTTTACAGCTGAAGCTCGTGTTTTTCCGGATGACACCCAAATAAAGTGATTATTTTATCGAGTATACAGAGCGACGATTATATTCAGCAGGACAATGGTGCGTTTTAAGCTAGCTCGTTAATTATATCTAATCTTATTTTGGGGTTTGTTTACTCTACCTGCTTAAGCTCATCATTATCCTACAGGTAAGGAACATTTGCGCATATTATCAACAAAATAATTAGTTCACATTCAACTGAAGTGGAGCCAATTGTCTGGTTTATAATTATTATCTAATTATCTACATAATAGGTTAGACATATTAGGATTTGAGAATATATAATTTTCAGTGTTTATATTATTAAATAATGAATACAGCTATGCGCATGAACAGCGCAGCCTTGACGCCCACATGGCTGCCTGAAGAAACGCAGCCCTGGAGTCGTGCAGCAGGTGAAACCTACAAATGATTGCCAAGGAAACGCTGTAGAGGTCAAATAAAATAAAATAAAATAAAAAAAATCTTCTAAATAGGCACTCAAATCAACAATTGAGTTTGTTCATGCATATGTTATTAATTCTGTTTTACTTTAATTTACTCTACATTCATTTTGCTGTTTGTGAAAACTGGTCGAGTTTGTTTCTCACATCATGGTCATAACCCCAGATTCTCCTCCTTAATGTAAACAGAACATCTTTAAAACTATCACTACTATTTATTATTCACGATTAATATATTCATAACAGGCATCATTCTGCTAAAGCCCTATTCGGACCGGATGCATCAGGACAGCAGTAAAACGAGCACGGGCGGTAAATTTGCTCAGAACCCAGATAATTGCTTCACATGGTCAGTTCCATAAATATCAACTAGTGATAAATGAATATCTGTAAATGATTAACAGTTTGAATATAAACAATTAAATCATTTACAGTATTATTCATCAGCATTTAACAGAAGATATTTCGGGAAGTGTCGGCAACATGACCGATCCAGACAGGAAGGAAATCCCAGAGGATATTCTGTTAGAAAGAAAACGCTTTCTCCCATGTGAATAGGGCTAAAGGTGTAACTGAACTCCCGGCCACTAGCATCTAATTTACATATCACACAGGGTATGCACGGATTCATTCCCATTTGCATATGATAATTGACCTGGAACACACCCTAATTTGTCCTGGCGTCGTGACAGCGAGTCAGTAAACGCTAGCTAGCGCTCAGTTAGCTGAGATGCGAAGAAACTGCTGTGCCTTTTTATTTTTTGTATGTAATGTTTGTTTTGTTTTGTTTTGTTTTTATTTCATGTGGATTTGTTTTGTATTTATGTTATTAACCATTAAAAACGAACAGTTAGAATAACAGTTCTGTTTTCCAACCACACATGAAGGTAGTTATGTGATTCCATTTATACTGAGGTTTGTGTTCATTTGACTACAGGTTGGAATCAGTAACTTCATTAAAGGGCTCATTTCTTTTTTTTTTTATGGTCTGTGTGTAAATGTTTTTTAAATGAATGTTTCTGAAAGAATTAAATCCTAAAAAAAAACTTTAACTTTAAAAGACACATGTCAGGAAACTGTAATTTAATTATTATTATTATTATTATTATTATTATTTTGCATGTACATAAATGAGGGTTTTGTAGTCCGAGTAAAAGTGTAGGCACTTCTGTGGCTTTACAGAAAACACAAATCAGGGTGTGTTTGGCTGAAACGTAATTAAATGTAATCTGATTAAGGAGAATGTAACGTGGGTTTGCTTGTCATGTTTGCAGATTTGCATCCCGTTCGACTGCTGAGTCACTGATTCAGGTGGATTTGAAGGATTTGAGATGTTTGCCAGGAAAAATAAACGTCCTGCGGCTCCTAAAGGCCAAGGAGCTGCTGCTGCCAAACAGGCCAGTGGATTTTATTCCATTCTAATTATCAGAAATATGAGGAAGGGATTTGTTCTCTTTTCATGCGGTGAAGAATTCTCCAGAACGTTCTCTCAGGCGCTTGCTTGATACAGGTCGTGTTACTGTGGGAAACAACTGCAGGGGTGTGTGTGTGTGTGTGTGTGTGTGTGTGTGTGTGTGTGTAAACCTCTGTCTCTTGCTGTAGATGGGTTTATTTCTCGACTTTAACCCCGAGGACATGATGGACATGAGCGAGAATGTGGCTGACCCAGATCTGGAAGCCGAATTCGCTGCCATTGTGGGGAAAAAAACAACCGCTGCTGTTAAAGCCAAAAAAAACGCCAAAGGTAAAAACAGGGAAGTTGTTCAGAAACACATGAAACACACCTGAGGGAGTTCTTCTTTAAAATGTGAGACATTGCTTTTGTGTTGTGTTTACATGATTTAACTGATTTAAAGTTTCACGCATCAGTAACTATGAAGGGGGCGTGGCCTCTGCAATTACCAGTCACAATAAAGGGGCGTGGCTTATATAGTCCTAGAGAAGGAGTGTAGCCTCTGTCAGTTTTAATGAAGGAGGCGTGGCCTCTGTCAGTCCCAGTATGGGAGGCGTGGCCCAAGTGGCAATTAATCCAAGCAAACAGGGTGTAACATAAGTTGTTGTCAGTCAAGGAGGCGTGGCTTGAGTATTTACTTCTTAATTAACAGGAAATCTGATTTTTTTAGCTCCGTTACCAATGGAGGATATCGCAAAGATGACGGAGGCGTGCATGAAAGACCTCGATGATGAGGATGACGACGATGGCCTCGAGGATGATGAAGATCTCCTGGTATTTTTTCTTTACGTGTTGCTGTTCTTGCTGTCACTCCAGTGTTTGTGCGCGCGCACGCGTGTGTGTGTGTGTGTGTGTGTGTGTGTGTGTGTGTGTGTGTGTGTGTGTGTTGTAAGCAGGAAATATGCTTTACGTGTTATAGGCGGAGCTACAGGAAGTGGTAGGTGAAGAGGAAACAGACTCCGGGGCAGAGACTGCCACCTCGCCTGGCACTGAGGAAACTGGGCCAGTGAAGCCAGAACCACAGGTACCACAGGTACCAACACACACAGAAAGAATGCAGAATGACACGCTCCCACACTGCATCATGGGTAACCATATTGGCCACCGACTTAGAACAGAGTGTAAACTTATGTTTGGTGTGAAATATGCAAAATGTAAAGGAGTTTATCTCCGTGCAAGTGGCAATGATTAAAAAATTGCCTTTTATATGTTTATTTGTTGTTTTAAATTTTTTTATTTATTCTGTTATTTTATTTTTGTTTACCTGCTTTTAATTGAAATGTCAGTCCCTGGTTCTTTGTATCAGTGACTACAATAATATTACTACTAATAATGTACTACTGCTTATAATAACTGTAATAAATTATTTTATTATTTCACTCTATTATAATAATAAAAACTTAAATGTTTAAAATGATCAAAAAAATATCATCTTTGATTCCAAATAAAATTCTCTTTAGTTAGTCATTTGAACACGATTAGAAAAATAACTAACTATAGATTATGATGTAATGTGCCACCTCCAATAAGCATCGATATTAGGCAGTGAAACTCGTCCTCGTTCAGAGCGACTCACTTTGCAGTAAAACCTGAAGTTCAGGTGATGGACTTATAAGTTCATGTATATACTGATGATGTCACTGTTGCTGCTCCGCCACAGGAAGTGAAGGCATCATCCTCCACCCCCACCCTCACCCCAGCAGCAGCAGTTGGTAGTGTTGAACACACGCTCCAGGAGAGAATCGTCATGTACAACACCGCAATAACTAACGCTAAAGCTGCAGGAGAGACGGCTAAAGCTCGCCGCTACGACAGAGGGCTCAGGGTGCCAAAATATTCCTTTATCTTATTGTCTTATCACTTCCTGTGCTTTAGGAGAAACAGTGAATCTTGATTTATTACTTGTTTATTTGGTATATATAGATTTACATTTTTAATATTGTTATTATGTTATATAATATTATTCAATATAATTTTTGGCATATGCCAATTTGAGAGAACTCTGACTTTATTTTTATTATTATTATTATTATTATTATTATTAACTACTACTGTTTTTCTCCCTCAGACCCTACAGAACATGCTAGCAACCATGCATAAAGGAGGAAAGATTAACGAAGCGGAGATCCCGCCTCCTGTGGCGTCTGGTAACCGTGCCGACGCCGTTCCTACGTCTCCTCCCACATCCGCACCATCTCCACCCGAGCATCAGGAAGAGTCGGACAGCGCCGTGGAGACTTCGCCCGTGTCCCCGGAGACCGTCTCCGTGTCCTCGCTGCCGGTATGGATGAGCGCTAATCTAAAATGTTCTAGAAGGGGTTCAAATCTCCAACGTCTAAAGTGACCTGAAGCAGATTTATTGTACTTTAGAGAGAGTAACAAAACCTCAAGAACGACAACGTGGTTGACTTTTGATTTGTTGAAAATTTATTGGTCCCATTTCTTGAGTGTTATTGCATCATGAAATACAAGAGCCAATCAGGTTCCTTATGCAAATGAGGGCCACACAGTGCTGGGTTTCCAGGAGAAGGGGTGTGGCCTATTGGGTTAAAAGACTTTTTAAAAAAATTTGCAAATTTATAGAATCTAGATTTCTTGGAAAAGTTTTGGCGCCTCCTCGTTGCGTTCCGCATCATTAAAGCAATTTATTATTCAGTATATAAAAAAGAAACAATGTTTGGTGATTTTAAGTAGAAATCAAAATGAAAACAGATTTAATGTTAACGTTTGGGCAGAGGTTTGATGGACAGTATGTGATTTTATCTTAAGCTTTTTACATTTTATTGTGCTCCAGCATGATGTTATTGTTTCTGCCCCGCCCACAGGAAGTCAAAGTGACCTCAGCAGAGACCTCGCCTGTTTCCGTGGAGACCTCTGCTGTTTCTCTGGAGCCGCCAGCCGGCAGTAATGGTCCATCTTGCGCGATCTCACCAGTGGAGGAGCGTATCCCAGAATCCCCTGCAGGTGAGTTTATGAAATGATGAACGTTAGTGGCTCTGTTTTGTTCTCATAATTTCAATCACTAACATCTGATCAGTGTCTAATCTACTGATTAAAGTGTAACGTCTCCTGAACGTGCTGCCTGGACCCGGAGGAAACTGGAACTTTCTTTAGGGTTAAAAAAAAAAAAAGGTTTATTGAGTGTGTCTTTTCGCGCAGATGCAAAAGTAAGTGCCCCCAGTAAGGAGACGCTGTTGGAGAGACAGAAGCAGTACAGGACGGCCGCTCTGAGGGCAAAACAGGCCGGAGACCTGGAACAGGCCAAAACGCACATGAAGAGCAGCAAGGTGAGAGGAGCGTCTGCGTCTGTCTGCGCCTGTCTGTCACTCCGTCTGATTGTTTCTCTATTCTCGTACTGCACTCATTCTCTGTCTGTCTCTCGGTACCTTTCTGCCAGTGTCTTTCTTTCTACCTGTCTATCTGAACCTGTCTCTCTCTCTGCCTGTTTTTTTATTCTCACAGTGCTGTCTCAGCTTTATTCTCACAGCTTCCTGTCTGCCTGTCTGTCTTTTTGTATACCTACCTCTAGGTCTGGGTGATATGGAAATCCTATCTTATCACGATAATTTTGTCATATCATTCGATATCAGTCTAGATCACAATATAAATCAAATCACTGTTTGTCAAACTTACAGGTTCCTTTTTACTCCTAAGTGAGATGTTCAGATGTCATGAGGTTAATTTTGGTTTAAATTAGATGTGATATGACCACGATATTTATCATGATTTAAATTATGCCATGAAACTAGTGTTGAGAGACTAAAGAAGACGCAGCCCATGCAGACGCGCTCTTGGTCACCCCTGCGGCCACTTCGGGCTCGCCTCACACGTGTCATTAACGCAGGCTGCTCCCTCACAGGATGCTGGTTTATGAGCTCCAGCGCTGCGCTGGTGTGCCGCGTTTCTGCTCTTTGCTACAGAACTCGGCTCAACATGTTTTGCTAGTTCTACATGTCATGTACATTATAACCTCACTGCACTGACGTCTTCATGGGGTAACATCACTGCAGCTGCCTGTTCATTTCTGGAGGAAATGTGATCTTACTGCTGAAACCCGACACTCGCCATGTGCAGCTGATGATGAGAATATGATCTATCCATGTATTGGCCAGTCCTACCTCCCTCTCTGCATATATGCCTGGGGTCTCTCTCTCTCTCTCTCTCTCTCTCTCTCTCTCTCTCTCTCTCTCTCTCCCTCTCTCTCTCTCTCTCTCTCTCTCTCTGACTCTCTCTCTCTCTCTCTCTCTCTCTCTCTCTCACACACACACACACAAACACACAAACACACACACACATGCCTGACTGTGAAGGAAACAGCTCTTGATCTGCAAGTGATAGGGGGATGAAAATAAGATGCTATTAAGAGTTTACATTTAAATATTAAAAATGTGGAGAGAAAATTAAAGAAGGAAAGTAAGTAAAAGAAGAAAGTTCAATATAAAAGTTAGACAACAGGATAAAAGAGAAAGACACAAATTGAAACAAAGAAACAAGAAACAAGAGAGGAAATGAAATACAACAGGAAAAGGGGAGAAAATACAAACAGAGAAAAAAGAAATGAAAAGTGAGAAAAAGTGTCTCCAGTGTGCTGCTGCAAGTCTCTCTCTCTCTCTCTCTCTCTCTCTCTCTTTCATATTTCTCTTTCTGTCACGTTCATTTTCCTTCTTTCTCTCTTGCTTTTTTCTTGTTGTCTGTCTATGCATTACAGATTTGCTTGACAATCCCACTCCCGGCCACTAGAGGTCTGCGTCACCTCAGTATTAATCTCTGTGGGTTTTTTGTTTGTTTGTTTGTTTTCAGCTTGTGTTTGTTAATGTATTTATTTTTAACACTCGTCTGTTTACTCACCTGGACACTCCTGACCACATTCCAGCTCTTTCCACATAAACTAAACATAAAGGTACACACGTTCATCAGGTTGATATTGTGGTGGTGCTGACCTCTAGTGGCCTGCTGTGGGATTACCACAGAGCAGCTGTGACATGAAGTAGCACGCACACATACACACATCTGTGTGTTCATGCTACTTTTACACACTGCTGTGAGATATTTTCTCTTTAAGTAACACACACTCACTGTAAGTGTGGAAAAATCACCAAAATCTACTTTAAACGCTTTACTCCACAGCCTCAATAGTACAAATCCCAAAGGCTTGCACTGACACGCACCAGGGGATCATTTACCACATTAAGGTGGTTAATTTCACCAGACGCTCACAAAATGTTCATTTTATTAAGAATTATTTAAGACATGAAAATCTGAGACGGTTTCAAACTCAAACAGTTTGTGGTCAGTGAAAACATCACACACACACACACACACACACACACACACACACACACACACACACACGCACACACACACACAAAACAACAAAAAAGTCAGCCTTTCACAGAGAAGCAGAAAGACACGAGCAAAAAAGGGGAGTGTTTACCACGACTGACACTGAAACACAAAACAACAAATGGAATAAAAAGAAACAACAAAAAGACTTTCAGAGATTCACAAAAACCCCTCAAAATAAACAACAGGAGATATTTACATGTATCTGAGAAATACACTGAGTACAGAATCACACACTGCGGATCGTGCAATTGCAGGAAATGAATCCACAGGGTGGTGTGACGCAGAGTTACTGTAACCACCTGAAGTGGATTATTTTCCTATAACAGGATACAACGCTGCAGTGTGTGATTATGTTTTACTGCCAGTGACTACAGTGTATAAATTATTATTGCCCAGGACTGGGTATCGTATGAATTTCATCAATTCCCTTTCTGATTCTGCTCATTAATTCCGGTTTTTATTGATTCTTCATTTCAATTCCCAAAAAAGAAGTTAAAAAAAAATCAAATGTTTAGATAATAAAACATAAGTTTTGATCACTTACAACTTTAATTAAGGTATGTTGACTGACTGCATTGTTGCATTGAAGAGGCTTTTTTTATCTGAAAGTGCAATGAAAATTAATATGAATATGAATTTATATACAGCTACTAGAAAAAATAAGTGAGCACTTTTAATGGTGAATATATATGTATGTATGTATGTATGCATGTATGTATGTATGCATGTATGTATGTATGTATGTATGTATGTATGTATGTATGCATGCATGCATGTATGTATGTATGTATGTATGTATGTATGTATGCATGTATGTATGCATGTATGTATGCATGTATGTATGCATGTATGTATGCATGTATGTATGTATGTATGTATGTATGTATATGGTAAATACCTTTTGGCGGTACAGCTAGTGAGACAGTCCGCTTGGTGCCACGCTGAGCGCCGCGAGCTGCCACAACAGTCTCCAGTTCTCGTTCTGTATACTTTAAGATAGTTTACAGATAGTTAGCCTTTGTTTGTTTGACAGTATAATTTTTTAATAAACGGTATCACAGAACCGTTAAGCAGAGCCAAAATTCATTTTTATGGGCACCTGTAACTTGACATTTTGGATTTGGAATCCTAGTCATTTAGAACTGAGTTTCGGGTCCCAGTCCTATTCATGAATGACACGTTAAGATAAACACTTTATAGTTAAGATTTAACATTGTGGGATGTCCAAGAGATGAGTTCCTGTTCTCACTTACATTACTGCAGCAATAAACAGTCGTCTCTCACCAGCCTCTCTTTGGCCCTGTTTACACTTGGTTATAAAATGTGTCTTGAGCGTTCAGGTCACAAATGGACTGCCAAGACACATCGCCGTTTACACCTGTGCTTATCTGCATCTCCAAGGTGTGCAGCTGAACACTTTTTTCAAATTTCGGTACTGCCTACATCACTTCCACTAGAAGGTCAAACATCCCGGCAAAAATCATATTAAAACATTAAACCTGCAGCATACCTTCATTATTTTCTTGCACTCCAGCCACGTACATCGCTGCTCCTCTCCATTTTTTTCTAGCGTGTCGCACTGTTGCCAAAACAACCACCACATCCAGCATTAATGACGTATTTTCCTGTTTCATCCGTCTTGCAGACTCATCGGGACGTGTCAGCGTTCACACTACAGAAGGTATGTGGTTAAATGCGTCCCAGACCTCCTCGGCAAATGGTTTGAGCAAATGCATGTTGAATGCGTCTTGGCGCTCGTTTACACTTGCATTTAGCGCCATCCAGTTGTGATCAGATTGCCCAGGACGCTTTTTAATACCAAGTGTAAACGGTGTCTTTATTTCTCTCTACAAACTGCAAAGAAGCGTAAACCCAGAAAACTTAGTTCCAGCTTTACCTTTAGCCGTGTTTCAGTTAACCTGCCTAATGCATAATTTGAAATTGTGAACTAAAATATTAGTAATGAAGACATAACCCTGTCACATATTGCAAAAAAATTTATTCGCTTGCATGAGGTGGCTTTTCAGATAATTTGATAAAGCAGTATTGAAATGGAAACGCATTTAATCTTTCACATTTAAGTCTCATGACATGGAGAATTGGTTCATACAATGGGAAACACCGTGGCAACACTTATCAGGTCCATCGCCATGTTTAATTGGAATGAATATTGTGAGGAGAAAACCAGTTTAATCACATATGACTTTTTTTTAATCGCTTCTATTTTTGTGCAAAAGTGAAACGGAAACCCGCCTACTGACTGTTACAAAGCGCTGACACGGGAGACTCCTCTATACATGTTACATAAATGTCTCTTTACAGAAAACTTCACCACATCAAGGAGTATATGGGGTTTTTAGTTATTGTTGCTATTGTTGTTGTTGTTGTTAAACATCAACATACTTTTTTGAAACTCTACCTGAGATTATAAGTGAATAAAGGTCAGATAAATTAATATAGAGTTTAATTAACCAAAAGTGGCGCAGTTTGGCATCGTAAGAGGAAAAACCCCCAAAGAGCACAAGCAGAGAAAATAAACAGTGAAAACATTACATCATTAACATGGAGTAATACTCATGCATCATAATACTCAGTAATACTCATACATCCACCAGAGGGCGCATCTGTCTTACGGTCATTTCATACAATGATTCTGAGGGCTTGTGTGTGTGTGTGTGTGTGTGTGTGTGTGTGTGTGTGTGTGTGTGTGTGTGTGTGTGTGTGTGTGTGTG
>JAQQZR010000018.1:16701949-16721688 GCA_030068235.1 Notoglanidium macrostoma
CAACCGCTCAACTAAGTAAAGAGAAACAACAGTCCATCATTATCCAGTCTCTTTTAAAGTCATAAAAATAAAGAAAAGAATGGAATTAGAAGGTGTGTCCAAACTTTTGACCGGTAGTGTACGTGTGTGTGTATGTATGTGAGAGAGAGAGAGAGAGAGAGAGAGAGAGAGAGAGAGAGAGAAAGAGGAATATTTGCCTGTGGATTTGCCTTTTTGGAGCACTGTCACAGCTCCTTTACTGGAAGTCCGGGCACAGGTTTTGGCGTATCAATTATTTGCAGAATTTTTCCTTTTAAAAATGTCTGGAAAATAAACAGCGGAATTATTTCTGGGCCATTCCCGTAACTCTCTCTCTCTCTCTCTCGCTCTCTCATCCTATTTCTAGCTTGAGAATTCATCCAAGGTGGTTTGTTTTGATTGTGCGATGGTAAAATCAGTAGGATTATGGTTCATTGCTTTTGTGAAGTGAGAATCAGCATGAATAGATCCTAATGGCACCCTTTCAGGGCTTAAACGTTGTGTAGTTGTACACAAACTTGGCGTGTCTTCTCGTTCCCGAAAAAAAAAAAGAAACAGGAAACAGTGGATTAGGGAGTGAGGGATGAAGAGAGAAAGACGGAGGTGTGTTGCTGGTGGTTTTTAGCCTACTCCTGTGATGTTTCTTTTTGAGCTTTTGCAACAAAGAGGGTAATTTTGTTATTATTACACGGCTTTAATCACAGTGACATCACACGGCAACAAAGCTGGCGGGTTTATGAGGGAAGAGTGGGCTTTTCCAGCAAGTGTGGCTCAGTGTGTGTGTGTGTGTATGTGTGAGAGAGAGAGAGAGAGACAGAGAGAGAGACAGAAAGACAGAGAGAGTATGAGTCAGTGCTTCAGTCACTCCCTCACCTCATTTAATTGAAAAATGTTCCAAAATGAAAGGCAAATGAAGCTAATGAAAGGCGGAAGATAAATAGTTGTGAGGTGTGTTTCTGTTTCTTTCTTCTCGAGGAGACGTATTTGGGCTAATATGCCCAGCTTTCACTCTGGGATTACAGGGTATTATACACCAGCGGGGATCCCCCTCTTTTATAAAAACAGTGTCTCTCAATGTGTTTGTGCATGTGTGTTTACGCACACGTGTGTATCTGTGTCTCTGTGTGTGTATGTGTGTGCATAATACAGGGATTCAGGTGTACCAATCTAATAGGCGTGTTTAGGTTGAAAACAGATGAGAGAATCTTTTGCAACCTGAAACCAGGCAAATAAACAGAGAGAAAGTGTGTGTGTTGTGTGTGTGTGTTCATGCATGCATTGTTTTTTAATGACTTCGTTCATAATGCTCATAATGTCTTACTTTAAATATATATATGAATAATATTTTAAGACAGATTATGAGTGTTACTAAACTACCCTGATATGAATTTTATAAACCATAATTTGTTTAAATATTCAAATGTAATAATAATAAAAATAAGTACTTCATGTTTTTATTCATAAATAAAAATACCTCAGCATGTTCCCTGAAAGTCTTTGGTAATGTTAAGAACACCATCAAAGACTGGTGAGTCTATAACACACACACACACACACACACACACACAGGTAGACATGCTACACCATTCTGATGATGTAACCATGAACTGAGCTGTAAATGTATACTCAATTACAGGATCAGTAAAGTGTGTGTGTGTGTGTGTGTGTGTGTGTGTGTGTGTGTGTGTGTGTGTGTGTATTAGCTATACTTGCCTGTAGGTCTGTTTATCTAAACATCCACCACTTTACCCATCCATATAAGAATCTATCCATCCACCCATCCAGGCACCTTTATATCCATCCATCTGTACATGTATCTATCTATCTATCTATCTATCTATCTATCCAGCCATGATTCTATCTGCCCATCCATTGGTGCTTCTATCTATCCATCCATCCATCCATTCACAGAGCTATCTATCCATCCATCTGTGCAGGTATCTAAACATTTATCAACTGTATGTATCTATCTCCCTTTTCCATCCGCATGTATACATAAACTAATCACTCTAGACACCTGTCCATCCATGTGCATCTTTTTATTTACTCTTTGTGTGTCTTGCATTTTGTCTTTCTGTGCTGATGTGTACTCGGGTTTAACCTGCCCGTGTCTGTGTGAGGAAGAACATGAACGTGATGATGAGGGTGGTGGTGGTGATGGTGTGCACATGCAGGCAGGATGAAGGTGAATGGTGAGGATGAGCAAAGCACCTGCGATGTGGCCTCCCGTACCTCCTTTAACTCCGGTGGAGATGAGGATGGGAGGAAGTCCGTCCTCTGGGATCAGGCTGACCGAGCTTCCCACTGGAGCGCCGGGAGCGCGGCCCGCCTACGGGGTGCGAGAAGGGACAAAATCACCCACTCTTAATCACACGATATACACTACAGTACGACGAGTAAACTAGCGCCGTAAGAAACGATGTTTCTCAAACAAGCTCAGGATAAAGCTTCTCCTCACCTCCTGAGTGCTGGTTGTGGATTTGTTGGAGATTTGTGACACAGCCGGAGGTTGGGCGGGGTTTTCACTCGGGTTTGGAGCAGGCCCTTTAGACGAGTCTGTGGTTTCTCCGTTGGGTAAAATACCATCAGCGAACCAGACTCTTCTCTGCTCACGAGACAGAGAACCTACAAGGCCCAAAATAATAAAATATAAATTTCTTTCTGTTTTTCCCCCCTCAAAACAGGTCCTCTCACATTTTTCCCTGATATCAAAATTCAGGAAACATGAAGTTAGATTTTAGCTTTATACGCAGATTCAAAACAACTGGATCTGTCACAACTTTACCTAAATACATTAACTGACTAAAACTGCACAACAGTTAATCAGCATCTGGATTAAATGACAAAATAATGCTAATTTGTTAATAATGAATAAATTATAATAAACTTCATTATATTAAATTATAAATTCACATTTAAATATTTACATAAAAATATAAACAAAATGCACATAATAGAAAAAATTTTAAACATTTAAGGTTTAAATAAAAGTTTTTATCCTCGGCTGTTAAAAAGGCAATACACGTTTTCAACAAGGAAACGCACATACAAGAGGAATATACGTAAGAACACAGAGAAAGTTCTTAAATCAAAAATTAAATTAAAAAGAAATCTTTTTTTTAATGTCTTCTCTCCAGGACCAGTGACCATGATTTTTTTTTAAAGTCAAAAAATGAAGATAGAATATGTCTACAATGTTTATTTATGAAAACTGAGTCAATTATAAAATGTTAACATTGTTCCACCTTTTTTTTTTTTTTTTTTTACACTGAGCTCCAGAAATATTGGCACCCTGATAAACATGGGTTTAATCATTGGAGAAAAACAGTTTAGTGAGCTTAAACTTACACTGAAAATATGACAGAAATCTAACCTTTGAAGTAAATTTACTCTTTACAAAAAATTATCTGAACAAGCACATGTTTCATAAATATTGGCGTTTCGAAATGTAACTGAGGCATGTTCCTATTTATATTTTACTGTTTTGAGTTGGCATGTTGTGTTTAGGTGGTGGTCCATGACTTCCTGTTTCACTAGGGTATAAATATGAGGTCATTCAGATTGCCTAATCGCTCTTTAATATGAGGAACATTAGAAAGTAGGGTGCCAATAATTATTCTTGTTAAGAATATATACTTTTGGAAAGGGTGAGATGAACATAATTAACCCCAAAGATTTTTTTTTCTCCACGTGACCTTTTAATTCAAACCCATTTTGATCAAGGGTGCCAATACTTTTGGAGCCGTGTGTGTTACAGCACAGCGCTTTACCCTCAGTTCCGGGTTGTTTGAGGACTCCGACAGGCACCATGACGGTGGGAGGTGGAGAGCTGAGTGCGCCGGACGCCTGGGCCTGCTGCAGAGGGGGAATGGTGGAGCAGTACTCGGCCGGGTTGTTGGGGTTCGGACTCTGACCGGAGCTGTTCCCCGTGCTCTCCCATGCCTGAGCTGAAAACAGGAAACGCACAGAAACATTCAGGAACATTCAGCCAGGGACCAAGTGATTCTGGAACGAAATCTGAAAGTTACACAAATATGGACTGGTACTTACACCAGGAACAACATCCATCTCTTAGCTAGCAACTGCGCTTTTTATTCACATTTTATTTTCAAAAAAAGAACAAACCGTGTTTAACTTTGGGAACCAATAGTGATGTGATATTTGGATGTAATCTTTGATTTGTCACTTACATTTTCACCTACACAGGCTGCTATTATTGCTAAGCAACAAAAAGCATTATTATGAATTAAATTCTAAAATTATATAAAAATTAGACATGGCACGATATACTGATTCCCCCCCGATGCCGGCACTGAAACACTCCGTATCAGCATTCCCGATAGTGTTTTCTTTAAAAACTACTCGGTAGGTATGTAACAATATACACCGATAAATCGCAATGCAAATTTATGACGATTTAAAATGATGGAAATAAAAAATGAACTGCAAGTCATCTCTTAGTTTTTCCTAGCTGTAATGGTGTTATTTAAACAGCAGAGGGCGCAATAACGTACAATTGTGGGAACAGACGCGACCTTACCGTAGGCGGAAGTAACACAGCTCTAATGCCATGGCATGAAACAACAGGTCTGAAAAGGGAAAGAGCTTTTGTGCATATTTACAAACAGATTCAACACGAAATCGAAGCTTTTTACAGACTGCTGAAAGCTAAAGAACAGACGCTAATGGAGGGAGCCGTTTTATGTTTAAGCTTTTTTATTTTTAAGAAAAAGCTTATTAACATTTGCATTTTTAAAAAAAGGAATATTTTAGTTAATAGGCTATTATAGTTTACTCCAACCTTTACTTTGTTATTGTTTTTAATTTTAACTGTATTTATGATTAATATTAATGTATTTAATTAATAATTATTGTTGGTTATTAAGAATTTTTCTTTTATTATTTAACAAAAAGAATATTTAAGTTGATAAAAAAAGGAAAATAAATTCAGCTTTTCTTGATAAATAAAATAAACTAAATTTTTAAAATGTTTTTTTTTTTTTTTTTTTTAATTTGGTGATGAAAAGTTTGGTGAATCGTTACATGCCTTCTACTCTGTTTTAAAATTACAAAACTTACACTATAAATATAATATATATGATAAGGCACAAATATAACAAAATCAATACTAACAATAGGTGTGTGTAAACATTTACAGCTCCAAAATAACATTTCTTTTCCAAATTGCACTCCAAGCTTTGCTGTTTGCTGCAGGATCTGATCCCTGATACGTTTTCTCCGCTATCCCATCCAACACTGATAATGATACTGGTTATACCGGTTATACTGGGAATCGGATCAGTGCCATCTCTTAAATCTATAAAAATCACATTTTATCATTTGAGTCATTATTCTTAGATTTTCATTTTAATTTGCTGGATCTCGCTCCAGACTCCTCACGATCGCCATTTAATTCTCCCTTTTAAATCATTTATTATTCTCCTTTAATATTAATCGATTTTCATTCCTTTTTGTCTCTTTTATTCATCTGAAGCACTTAAGATATAAATTATAAACATAATAATACAGATTACACTTACACTATGATTCATTATTTTCCAGATCAAGCAGTCCAGAATTATTACCTATGTTTTTTTTAATACTTTTCATTATTTTTTTTTGCCTTGGTGGTCACCTGACCAGTTTTTTTTTAGGATTATCGCTTCGCTTAAGAAGGAAAACGGAACGCCTAACAGTAATGTTTCTGAACCTGTGCCAAAACACACACACACACACACACACACACACGCACACACACGCACACACTATTTAACATTTATACAGTGCACTGACTTTACAGATACCTGAAATGACAGGTATTTGGAGAAAATAGATTTTAAATGAGAAAGAAAGTGTCTCATTAGGTAAACGCTTCACTCCATGAGGGTTAAAAATTTCTCACCACTGGTTAAAGTGTGATGACACGTCACACAGACGCGCGCCTCCTTCCTGTCCATGTACATCAGCCTGCACTTCATACTGCAGCACGCAGCACAGAAAACCTGCGCACACACACACACACACACACACACACACACACACACACACACACACAATCACGGGGGTGCCGTTCAGGACACACAAGTCCCACTCTTGCTTATTTCACTTATTTTCTAAATGAGTACGAAGGATCTCGCACTAATGATGAAGAGCGGTTTTGTGTGCTGTTATTGTGAAATGTTCCTGATTGTCGCCACAATGAACAGGAAATCATTTTTATTATGCTTTTCAATAATAAAAATGGCCACGTTTGTCTGTCCACCTGCCTTCGCTAATTCCTAAACTACACAGGGTGACTGACTGAGCGGAACAAACGAAAGTCAAGAAAACAAACATGAAATTAAAAATACACCAAAACTTGGAACAACAGATGATTTTCCAAAAACAGACATCTGTGATCTTATTACTCAGGTGGACTAAACAGGTTTGCGAAGGATTATTCTGTTCAGACCAGCTTAGTCTTGCATTACACATGTTGTGTAGTAGCTTCCTCCAGCTTCCAGCAACATCTCGTTACCCGTCTGTCAGTCAGGCTGAATGCCACACCTCACCCAAGCCTTTATTCCATTTTCACCTTTCGCTCGCCGTTTGTTCTGGCCTGCGTTTCTGTCGTCACCAGCGGCGGCTTGTTTACCGTCTGGGGAAATTGCAGCGCGTTTCCTGCAGGCCAGGAGCTATTTTAAAAGCGCAGCATCAGCAGGACCTTCTCAGGTTTTATACCTCCCATAATCAGTTCTTACGCTACAAAGAGTTCAGTGCGTCGAATCATGAAACAACTGGCTTCTCACTGCACCTACACACTGCGTGCCACACTGATGTTCCTTTCTACTTGCTAACTGCAGTAGCTGTGTTACGCTTCAGGAGAACTGAAAGTTCATTCAATTCAAATCAAGCTGTTAGAGGACACATGGTGTGAAGCACAGCGGAATGACGAGCACTACTCACGGAATACCCCCATCTGAGACTTGTTCTAATGGGCGTGGTGTAATATTCTAATGAGCACGCTTGATTGACAGCCCTCTTTTTGTGTTCACTCTCCAAAAGTTAACAAACTTATAATTAAAGGATTAGCTTTCACTCACGTACACCCATCACGTTTGCTCAGCAGGCTTGCTCTCACACGCTACGCTAACTTTCATTTTCACTAGCTTACAGTTCACTCATCTTTTGCATCCTGATTATCTCAGACATTTACAGGATATTTAAATATAAAAAAGCTAACTTTGATTATAGGTTAACTTGCACGATTAGCATAATAGGATACACTTGCTAGCTTAGCTTTCACTTGCATACACTCATTAAGCTTCGGTACACTCGCTAGGCTAGCTTTCACTCACTAGGTTATCTTTTCAACCATAAATAACTGAAATAACAAAACTTTTACAAAGAGAACTTTGATGAACATCAGGTTGAAAAAAGAGCATCATCTGCCTTGTTATGAGTGAAGATGACGTGGGTTAGCCCCACCCTGTTACATCAAAAGCAGATAAATCGAGGCTAAGAACATGCAGAAATTGGAAATTGACTTCACATAGGCAAGACCGATATGAACCTCTTCAGCAAGCAAACATTCAAGGAGGCTCCCTGGGGCAGTCATTAGGGCAGCCTTGAAATCCTCGAGCTACCAGGGTGCTAATCTAGAGCCCTTAACTTTTAAGTACCCAAATTGCGCATTTAAATAATAAAAAAAGACCAGGGGGAATAAACTGAGACCAAAAGCACAGGAGGCCTTACCTTGCCACAGGCCCGACAGTGGTGCCTTCTCTTTGTAAAGGTGAACTTGACTTCGCACTTCATGCAGATGGGTGCTTGAGAGTCAGGCACCCACACAGGAGCCACTTCGCCAAGGGAGCTGAAGGGTTTCCTTGCGAAGGCCCCCTGCTGACCTGCCTGGAGATCGTTGTCAGGGTTTTCAGAGGAGACGTGTGAGCCTGAGGAACCATCTCCGCTCTCTCCGTTGACTCGAGCAGCTCTAGATTCCGTTCCACCGCAAGACGACTCAAGGCTACCTGCCCTGCACTGGGCCTCCAGGTTCTTATTCTTGCCAGTAGAACCAAGTTCATTTTGGACTTGACCTGAGAGCGATCGAGGGATCTGCAGCTTCAGGTTGACGGGCTGTTTGGGCCTTGCGCCACCGTAGGGAACACTGATCATTTGCAATCGCCCGTTGTTGAGTTTGGAGCTTGTCTCGGAGCCTCGGCTAGGCTCGGAGCATTCCTGTTTGCTCTCCTCCATCTCCTTCTCCTCAGTTATCGAGTCCTCCTTTAACAGGGCTGGAGGAGGGTGGATCGGTCGACCACCTTCACTGTCTTGAACCAGGCCGTTGGGATGAGATGTCTCATTCTGTGGCGATTCAACAACCAAATCCTGATTCCTCATTTCTTTCTCTCTTGCATCCAATTTGTCTTGCTCAAAACTTTCTGTCTTGAGGACTGTACCATTCAGAATGGTGCCTGTACTATGACACTGTTGGTCGACTACAAGTTCCTGAGCCACACTACCAGGTTCCTGCAGAGCACTCTCACCTTTCTCAGAATTGCCCTCTTTTAGAAGAGCAAAATGATAGTCTACTCCACCAATTTCATTGATGCCCTCAGACTCCATCTCAACCGACAAAGCACCATCGTTCAAGCCCGACTCCCCCCGGTCAAACCCTTCCTCAGGATTTGAAAAACTGTCATCATTAAAGCAGGCGTTATCCAGCTCAGCAACATCGTTCTGCTGTTGCCTTTGTTGGTCAGTACCCGAGTCCAGAATGCTGGGCGGATCTGTGGTAGGAAGATTTGGATCATCTCTCGGCAGGGTAACCTCGCTAATCCCGTTGCACTCTTGTTTGGATGGACACCCGTTCTCAATCGTCGCCCTAGTGGCCGGAGGAGAATCCAGCGCTTGACTGTCAGCGCTGACCAGCTTGCCGATGTTGGGCTGGAGCAAATGAGGACTGTGGATATCCGCTGGCCTTTCTTCACTGCACGTTTCTGATTCCTGCTTTACATCAAATGCAGTTACCTCCACCTCTGAGGAGCTGCCAGAACTCAAAGGTTCTAGCAGAGGTTTGAAGTTGAGAGGACTGTCTCGTGGACTGAGGTCAGTGTGAGTCAAGGCAGGGTTCAGGGACAAGAGGTGAGCTGGTGGAGCGAGAATCTGAGTCCACTTGGCGTCGCTAAGTGTGGGGGTGTCCGTTTCATCTATAAGTGACACCAACAAAGAGGGAACTCGTTAGCAAGAGGAAAGAGAAAAGGTTCTGAAGGACGGGGGAAAGAATGTAAGAAATGGCAGATAAATTGGGAAATGAGGTCAGAACAGAAGCGGGTCAATTAAGTCTTTGTCGTGAGATGCATATTTCAATCTGACATGGAAATACTTTGTAATGTGGAAAGGCTTTCCTTTTTAACTTGAAGAAATTCAGGCGTACTTGCATTTTAACAACAATTATCCTTTCCTTCCACTCGGCCGTTCTCCAGTCACCCCTTTTAATCTTCAAAGGACGACTCTTAACACACATTAAAGGAGGTTAATCTGCATTCCACTGTTTATAAAATAAGTTAATTATATCCCTAGACATAAATAAAATGAACATGAGCTGCTTCCATTAATCAAAAAGTTAAAATTAGAAGCAAGTCTCTTTGACCTTTACCTGGTAAAGTACATGTACTTGGCTCTATGACATCAATTATAATCTCCAAGAAAGAAAAAAAAAAAAAGAAAAAAGAAAAAAAAAAAAGGAAAGTCAGTCAAAACTCCTCTGGGAAATGTTCTCTCCCAATTAATTAGCCTCATTTAGCATGCTAGACTGCTTCTACCAGCATCAGCAAGCTGCTCCATGCTAAGAATATTTCTCAGAAACAATTCTATCTTCCATGTTTTTTTATGATAATGAACAGAATTACGGGATCTCCTTCTTCAATAAGATATGCGTGCGAAACCTACACTGCCTTGAACGCTCCCCAAAACATGGAACGTTTGGCAGTGTTGATTCATTTTCTAACTTGCTTTGCACACGTGGCGGTGTGCCGTTACATGGAAAAAGCGTCACCATTGGTTATGAGCAATTTGTTACGTACACACGAATGTATTCGAAAATTTATGCGCGCAATTTGTTCTCTCACTTTCTGAAGCAACAAGTCATTTAATTAACTTAAACGTTTCAGACTTGTTTTTATTTATTCCCACAGGGTGCTTTATTTCTTTCACAGATATTTCATTTTGGATTCCCCCCAATTTTCTAACTAGTAATTCAGACTCAGCCAATTCTTGTCCACCAGCCAGCTGTTCCAGCACGCGACAGATACCGACCTGAGAAGCCGAAGGCTAACACGTGCTTACCCTGAGACACGTAACGCCAGCTAACAGCATCTTTTCGAAAAACCGCCCATGCCATGTCACATGGCGACATAACACATGGAGGAATGTGCCATCCGCCGTCTTCCACATCGGCTAGTATCGCTGTGACTGACAGGAGAGAGAGCGTATGCCCCTCCCACTCAGACAGCACAGTTAATTGTGCAGTCTTGGACTCTTGACCAGGTCGGTATTCATACTCAGGATTCCCATTTTCACTGATGTTTATGTGAAAACATAAGCATAAATGGCTTAAATGATCAAAACAAAGAGCCGAATAAAAATATACAACGGTGAGATTTTGGCAGACATCGTTATCAAACCTTAATGATAAGGGCCAAGTTTAAAAAGCTGCAGGATTCACTAGACCACATCTTAAAAATCCAAATGCCTAAATGTTTTGCCTTTATACAGAGAAACATGAATGTTTGAATAGTAACAAACCAGTAAAAACCCATCTAAACAGCCGTGATCATGCTGGTGAACGTGTAACTGCGCCTCCTGCAGGATGCAGTTAAGTAATGGAGGTGACGAACCTTCGTTCTGCTCGAACTCGTCCAGCACTTTGTCCAGGTTAAAGGCCTCAGCCTGGAAGTAATTCTCCATGGGTGAGGAAGCTCCACTCTGACGAGTGCGGTGTGACCCTGCGAGAGAAGAGAAAGCGTTAACTGACGAGTCGCTTCACCTCATGCTAGTTAAGTGTAATCTTTACGCATGAACGTTGAATCTTTACTA
Organism: Notoglanidium macrostoma; assembly: GCA_030068235.1. Classification (NCBI taxonomy): domain Eukaryota; kingdom Metazoa; phylum Chordata; class Actinopteri; order Siluriformes; family Auchenoglanididae; genus Notoglanidium; species Notoglanidium macrostoma. The sequence goes on from JAQQZR010000018.1 coordinate 16,713,044, forward strand.
ATGGATTTTAGAGCTGGGTGACATGGCAATATAATATCGATATTTTCAGATATGGTGGGTATCGTCAGTCATTTTATAACTTTTATAAACTCTGATTGTACCATGTTATAAATTTAACATACAGAATTCTTCTCATTATTTTTTCCTGCTTCGCTATATTTATTTTGTTGGCATTAAATAAAAGTACTGATGAAACTTTTATAAAGCAATTCTTTAAATGTAAGAAACCCATTTGACCCATATATAATGATACACCCCGTGTACCTTGGGACGCTGTTGTGATATGATATTTGGCTCACATCCCCCAGCTCTGGTAAACATAAGAAACAAAAACACAAAAAGAGCATTTTGTCCGGATTCTTGTTAGAGACTTCCGAGTGCATTTTATCCAAATGTTCTTTCCCCCAATCAGGCCTCCGAGTCTCACCTGTGCACAGGTCCTCTTCAGCAACCCTCCAGAAAAGTGTCCAGCAGCTCCGATCTCAGCCGCCTCGGCCTCATCCGGTCGCACACACGCCGGACGGCCGAACCTGAAACGAAACTGAAACACTCAGCAAAAAAAGGCAGACACAAAATAAAAAATGCAAAAACTTTGATTTGTATTTGGTTAAAACCCTGTTGGACAGAATGCAGCACACCGGAGAACCCAAAGGGCTGTGCTGGATAAGGCTAAGCTAAACTCTCCGTCTGCTTCCTGAGGTTGGCTCCAGTGACGCCTCCATTAGGTTATACATGACGATATTAAAATGGTGGTTTGGCGAGCTCTGCAATCACACGCTCATGCACAGAGTGCCACTGATAGAGTGGATTTTAGAGAACGCAGCTCATACAGGAGCAGAAGTGAGACGTGGTGTGACGGATTACTCCAGAGAGGCGAGATTCTGCCGAGCGGCGACTTTACAACCAGCAGAGTCGGCACATTTTCTAGTTAGTTAAAGAGTCGAGCTGTGCCTCACTGGCAGCACTCATCAGAAGAGACTCACGAGGAAGGAGATACGGGACATACAATCAGGGTGAACCATTCGCTCTGGGGGTGCACTGTCGGGCCAAACCATTTACATCTTGGGGTACACCATGAGCGGAAACCCATGGGAATGGGAGAGAACGGGAAAGTGGATAAGACACTACACTTGGGTCAAACCATTAAAACTGTGGGTACGCTGTCGGGCCAAACCATTTTATACCAAGGATGTATTAACTACTCACTCTGGGGGTAACGAACCACTCATGCACGATTACACTTTTGGGCCAAACCACTTTCTGCCCACACAGGGATCTCTGCAGCATTGAACAGAATTTGGAATGGAGGAAACACAGTGTATAACGTTTACCAAAATGGTCCTTTAAAGCCAAGTGAAATTCCGAGATATCCTGACGAGTGCCGGGACAATCCAGCAAGGAACACACCTTCCAGAGACTGGAATTCAGCAACCTACCATTTGATCTGACCTCACTTCCTGTTATTGTTCGCTACCCCATGTAATTGGGGAGCGCTGACAGGAAGCTCAGTTGCACTGCCTCCGACATCTAGGAACAAACCCTTCCACTTCCTGAGCTGTGTGACTGAGGACGGCGTTACACTTGGCCCGACCTCGTGTGTGACACATAATAGTCTTAAAAGAGTGCTGAAGCTGTACTGTGTTAAAATGATGGAAACACTTTATTACTATAATATATCTTGGTTTAGGAAATGTTTATGTACAGTACATCGTGATGCTGTTTGGCTTGTATTTTGTTTATGTTCTAAGCTTAACTTACGACCTCAACTTGCAAAACGTAATATCATGGTACATATCGTGAAATCACGATATATGTACAGCGAAAACTTCTTGAAGTATCGCGATATACTTTTAACAATATCGTCCAGCTCCTGGATCACGTTACACGTTAAACAAAAAACATGTTTAAACAAGTCCCATCCAAACTGACATTTCCATAACTTATAGCTAACTCATAGGACATGACACGAAACACGGCTTTTAACCCATGGATACGATATAAATTATATATTTTGTACAAAATAAAGAGACTGTAAACATTTTGGGGTGCATGCTAGTAACGGTAGTGTTGCGTTGGGGCGAGTTAGCAATAGCCAGTGTTAGCAAAACTATAAATAATTAACTTTGGCTGTAAAACTGGTCCATAAGTGCAGTACTGTATGTGACCGCATAATATAATATATTGTTTTATAGTATATACGAATTTAAAAGCATTGCAGCCAAGTGCTGACAGAGCTATAGCATTCCCGTGCCGTTTTCCTTGCTTGTTTAAAAAAAACCACACACACACTCACCGTCAGGATTCCCATTTTTCACCGCCAGGAAACTAGCTTTAATAACATTCCAGTGAAAATCAGCGTCTCTGTGACAGCTTCAAAACAGCCCTGACACACAGGCCATTTCAGTCTCCCTCAGAAGTCAGAAAGAAAAAGTATTTGTGCGTAATATGTCGTGATATCCCTCCCCCAAGGTTTCTATCAGGGAAGGTTACTGTGAACTGCAGCGCCAAACTCTGCCATTGTGGCTCTGCCTTGTAGCCAAGAGCAGCGCGTAATCCACACGCAGTGATACGCACTTGAGCCAAAATGGCGCCCGTTTCATAACCTTGTGGGGTTTTGGATTTCCAGAGCACTGGCGCACGGCGACACGCGCGCGTCAGGAAGAGGTCACGTGATCACGTAGGCCAAGTTAATAAACAAGTTATTATTATTATTATTATTATTATTAGTAGTAGTAGTAGTAGTAGTAGTAGTAGTTGTAGTAGTAATAGTAGTATTGTGTTGAAGTAAAGCGAATTCTAAACGTCCTGACGTCATTATATCGCGCATGTTGCATTTCGGGGGTGGAGTCGCCATCTTGTCTGGAATATCCCTGTTGTAGTCTTTAGCTTTTCACAATACACATACAAAATTGTAAAATAAATTGGTGGAAAAAAATTATGAATTAAGTCTTAGTGCAGAAGTGTAGTGTGTTAAGCATTTAAATAGCTGGAAACTGAAAATGGAAACCTAAAATTTTAAGCCACTGTTTATGGACAACCAGAAACTTGTCCATGAAATGCCACTTTCTTACCAAACAAGTCTTTCCTCCAAAACCTTACATTTTTTTTCAGAGTTTTATATCAAAACTGAAAAGTAGAAACAGCAAAAATGAAAACTGCAAGGACCTGAAACAGAAACTTTATTTCTTTCACAGCAAACGGATTGACATAGCGATCGGCATGGCTAACTGCAAAACTTGTCTTTACATGCAGTGGTCTGCAATCTGTACATCCAGGACATAATTTTATGTATAAAATGATAAACCACTTAATTTAGCATCACTAAACATATGTACATATATATATATATATATATATATATATATATATATATATTGATTGTGTTGGTTTAATGCTTTAAGCAGAGGACTTTTCTCCATTAAAAAATTTATATTAGCATTAAGTGCCACAGTTTTTCAATAATACACAGAAGCCAATGTAAGGGCTATTTACACAATTTTACACAGACAACCTACTCTACAGTGTATAAAACATTTTTTTTAACTTTACCCAAAAATGTAATTCCTGCCAAAATTTAAACATAGGTTACCACATTGTCCACTCAGGTAAGGGACATCACCCAAGCTTATTTTGCTATTTTATGAAAATGAGACATAAACGCCTTCATGATTTAAACATGCAGATTTAGTATGCAAAGCTAAACAGTTGACCGTAATCTTCTATTGTTAGCTGCATCAGCCTGTGCAAAACTAAAGACGGAAACTTCAGACTCCAAGCAAGGCTACAGTTATGATAGTTTTTGAGAGGTATTCTTGGCTGAACTAGTCCTATAAATTAAACTTGACCTACTGTTAACTTCTCACATCAAATTTATAAAATTAGGAAGACGAGCAGAAGAGAAATGCAGAAGTACACTTAAATAATCAGAGAGGGGGGAAAATTATAATGAAGTAGAAATGGAGTCACGTTATTACAAAGGAGTGCATTAATGACATTAAGGAAAATACAAACTCTCTGTATAAAAATAATGCTTTACATTTTCATTATATTCAAGGTCCAGAAGAAGGTTAAAACTTTTAGCAGTCTATTTATAGATTTCTTTCTCCTTTTAATGTCCATCTGGACTAAAATAAGTGCACGTGGAAATGGTGGAATCTTTCACCAGTAGATGGCGCTCTGTCTCCATATGTCTACGCAGCCTCAGTAGGCATCCTATCAAGTGTCTGACCTTCTGTTCTTCTGTCCCGGAAGCCTCACTTGTGCTTCTTAAACCTCTTTTTTTGTCTCGCATTCTTTTGCCATTTCACTAATAAGCCATTCCATTTTCCTGGAGATCAGACGGTCAAAGTGTTGCAGAACCCCACTTAGATTCTGTGAGACAGGCTGAACAGAAGCATCTGGAACTTTTGGCCCATCCAATCCACTCTGGAATAAACACACACACACACACACACACAAAACGCATTAATTAATCAGTTGATTTGATGCAGTTTAGCTCAGAATTATAAAGCTAATAAGATTTTGTTACTGGATTAGATCTTTTGTTTTAAAGTTTAGACAGAAATGGCAGGATCATGCTGTGTTTGTCACAGTCAGCCATGTTGGATTGTTAGCGCAAAGTAATAAAGTAATAAATGAGGAGTTAAAATAAGAACACAGTGCTGTTGAGTTCTGGATTCTGATTGGTCAGGAGGAGTTGAGCTCTGACATTAGAGCAGCTGCAAATCACAGGTTTAAATGAATGTGCTAGTTCTAATACGTTATTGTTTCCATGGTAACGGCCCATTCAAAGGGACGTGAACAGCGGATGTCCACAGGTAAACCTGTAACTTTAAGTTTTCAGACATCTGTGCAGAGGAGTTTAGACTTCCTTACAGTTTCTCAGTAACATCACAAGCTGTGATTTTTTTTTATCTTATTAACTTGGAGAAAGAAAAGAGAGGCTGGTGATGGAACGACTGTTTATAGCTGCTATAACGTACTGTAAGTGACAACAGGAACTAACTTGCTTCTTGGACGTTCCGCAACATTAAATGTACCTATCAATGGATAAAAAGTATGACGTGTGGTTCTACAATAACTAGAAAATGGTACTCGTCAGTATCAGAGGAGAAAAAAGGCTTGAGGATGTGCTGTTGTAGGAAAATATCAGCCATCGGCTTCTCTATCACCACCCACAAATTCCAGCCCTTCCTGAGAGATTCTCGGAGGTTCCCGAACACGCTGTGAGATATATCCTGTGGTTCTGCTCAGGATCCCCATCCAGTGTGAGGTGTCTGATACGTCTCTAACACTAGCATCACTTAACACTAATGTTCTGTTTTAAACCTTCCCAACCAATGACAAGACACTAAAAATGAAATTTCGGAACATGAAAGGTTTCCTGTTTGTAGACAAATATAGTGACTGTCCATGCAATCTTTATTTTTCTTTCCATTCCTCTAAGTTTGATCACTTACAGCCACGCTTGAAAGTTTGTGAACTCTTTAGAATTCTTTTACATTTCTGCATTAATATGACCTGAAACATCATCAGAAGTCCTGAAAGTAGATAAAGAGAAGCAAATTCAGCAAACATAAAAGGGTCTGAAAACAAAGGTTCACATAATTCTGCCACTCACAAATTTGTAATATTGGATTGTTTTCTTCAATAAATAAATGGCCAAGTAGAATACTCTTGTCTCATTTGTTTAGTCGGCTTCTCTTTATCTACTGAACTTCTGATGATGTTTTAGGTCATATTTATGCAGGAAAAACAGAAAATTCTAAAGGCTTGACAAACTTCCAAGTTCCACTGTAACGGAGACGTTCCGGCTGTGAAAGTGACAGTGTGGAGGTGATGAGAGAGGGCACGGCTCATCAGAACTCTTTCCGGGGGAAGGAAGTTACTCGGCCTCAACGTCACCAAAATGGTGCGAAATAGTGACAGATTACGGGAAGCCAGGAAATATTTGTTGGGATAAAGAAAGATATCCAATTGCCATCATTCAGTATCCAGAATTCCTGAGTAATAAGGAGCTCACTTCGGACGAGTGGGGAAGGGGCATGTTTTTATATCATAGTGAGGACCAGATGTCCGCCTGGCGCTGGTGCTAATAAGGAAAACTACCTTTTTTTTTACAGAGACTGCAATTTTTTTATTTAACAAAATGTACTGTCCTCACTAGGATAGTAAGACAAACGTGTGTGTGTGTGTGTGTGTGTGTGTGTGTGTGTGTGTGTGTGTGCGTGTAGGAGACTGATCACTGCTCAGTCGAAGGCAGTGTGTACCTGGGGGTGGACCTGCGTGAGTGTGTGTATGTAGTTGTAGATGTTGTGCTCGAGGCGGCCCAGCAGTTTAAGCGCACATTCGGCTTGGCTTTTGTTCCTGGCCTGGTGAATATCCTGCGCCAACATCCGCAAAGACTGCAGGATCTCAGCTGTGCGCTCTGGGATCTGGAACACAAACACACGCACACCCACACACAAGGACATGCAGGTTTTCTTCTTCTTGCACAACAGCAACAAAGCAGAGATTTTCTTGGTTTTAGGATCTGTTGAGACAGTTATCTGGAGGACGCAACTGACTTACAGGTTTGTTTTTCCAGGTCATTATGTTAACTCTGATGCTGGGAATTCGAACTGGAGCTGGGAGAAATGCTGCAGCGCTGCACTGGGACTGTTAACAACAACACACACACACACACACACACACACACACACACACTTTATGGTTATTAACCTTGCTAAGACTTTCCTTTGAAATGATTATCAGCATAATGCAGTTAGTTCATGTGATGCTACACTTAAATCTAACCCTAATCTTAACCTCAGGAACCAAAACCAAACCTTTCAGTGTTAAAGCTGCACTATTTTAAATAAAATAAATAAATAAATAGATAAAATTTCCTTGCTGCTCGATGTCTGCAAAACATTCTCACTTTCATTATAGCAGCTATAAACAGTCGTTCGCTCTCTTCAGGTTAATAAAACAAAAAACGCTCTGCAGCTTGTTGTAAATCATGACTTAAAATGTTACATTAAACAGCTTTTCCCTCTGGCTGTTATAAAGACACTGAAGACTCCTTAACTCTCCGCTGACACTTAAATAAAGGCGTCCATTAAGATAGCTTCACCGTATCAGTCCAGCGAGCGAGACCTTTAAAAGCAGATGAAAGTTTTCTTTCCATGACGTGCAGAAGGAATTCCTCAGCTGTAAAAGTGTGCATTCCAAAAATAAATTAATGCAAATGTACCGAAAACAAAAAAGTCCCTTTCAAGCAATAGGATTTTGGTTTGAAACTAGCAGAGCTACACAAGAGCTTTGGTGGAAAAATCCAGGATTTTATCATCTTACCAGATCTTCCTGTAGATCCTTGACCTTGTTCATGACCTGTCTCGCCTCACTGACGCACACAAAGTCGAGCGGTTTGGCTTGGGGGTGAGATAGTTCGGACAAAACCACACTCAGGAGGAGAAACAGAGCTTCTGTAGACGGCGACATGGCAAAGGAGACAATGGGATGAACGAGACAAACGAGACAAACGAGATACACCAGACATGAATACCTTGATTAAATGTCAAGAAATATTTCTCTCTGTCACTCTGTCACTCATATCTGAAATCATTAGCTTGGAGAACGCTCACAGCTTCTATATATATAGGACACGGTGTTGTGGAAACTAAGAACGCTTTCATAGTAAAGTAATGAAGTGAAGTCTGCAGGAGGGTGGCACTGAAGTAGAGAAAGACTGGACTATTAAAGACATACGCATGCAAATGTCAGACATTCAACACGGAGAGACTAATCAACTGTCTTTAGGATTAAAAAAGAAAGGCATTTTATTTTTGGCCAAATTAAAGCAAAAAAGAAAAGATAAAGGTACGCTGGCACACACCTAATGAACAGATAAGGTTACGGAGTAGAGATTCTTAGAATATTTATTATTGACAGACATTGTGTTGTAATTCCTGGCATATTCGAAAGGGTTTTATCTGATGGCATTACAGAGGGCCCGTTTCTTTTGGTCTTTTTGTATTATTTGTATCTTTTGTATCATCTGTATTTTTATATGCATCACTTACAAGAGTAATAGTAGATGTTAGAGGTTTAAGTACCTCGCCTGCAAGGAATTTGTGTCAGGCACAGACTTTTGCACGGGGGAGAGTGAAATAACAATTAAAAAAATTATTATTATGAATTTCTGGCCTAAAAAACACAATCCATCCACTAGAGGGTTCAGTGTTGTTGAGCCCAAACCTGAGTGAATTCAGGGCAGTAATAAATATAAAATATTCCTATTTCACTCTCTCTTTTAATTTGGGATTTTATTAAAAACACACACACACACACACACACACACACACACACACACGCACACAAGCTTGAGATAAATTTACACTGAAATTACTGGAATTCATCATGAGTGCATTTTAAAATGTACAAAATGTCTACTGTATTGAAATTAAAGCAGAATTATTATTCAATTTTAAACAATATCAATATTAAAGTATAATTATTAAGCAACATTTATATTATTAAATATATGTTAATTTTTGTTTAATGTTATTTCTGTCTGTTACTACACTGCTCCCAGAACCCCACAGTTACGAATGTATTATTATTTTTAAACATTGTTAATGGGATTGTTGTTTTTATTATATGAG
>JAQQZR010000018.1:16723174-16733174 GCA_030068235.1 Notoglanidium macrostoma
TACCGACGCTTATGAAGAAGAAGTTTCTGGCATTGAATTCAAAATGAGCGTATTTTAATATTTTCCAAAAAAAAAAACCCAATAAAAAGTTCTCAGCTTTAACATTTGATATCTTGTCTTTGTTCTATTTTCAGTTAAATATGGGTTTACACGATTTGCGAATCATCACATTCTGTTTTATTTACATTTTACGCAGCATACCAACTTTTTTTTTTAAACAGAGAAAAACTAAAACTACACACTGTCCATTTATTAACTCAGCTACAGAAAGAGAAAAACTTTATTCCATATAATCATTTTCCTGTATAATTCTCACACAGTGATTTTTGCATTTTATTAAAGTAATGAAGCTGAAACTAAGCATTAAATGATTTAGAAATGTTCCTGTTATGTGTACAATGTTACTAATATTAAAATGAGTTTTTATACTTATTCTAGAATAGAAAAATACAACAGTTTAAGAACCATCCCAGCACTAATAATTATTTATATTAATACATTACAGAAAGTTGAATAATATATATAAATCCAGTTAGTCATGAATTGTCTGCTATAAATGTAATAATCTGCGTGATAAAGTAACTCACGTGTGAAAGCGTGAGCGCGACACACTCCCTGATCGTCTTCCATTCCATTGGAGAAAGTTTGCGTTAAAGTGAGACTGAGTCACCAGAACGTGTGTGTGAGTCCACCATTTGTACGACGTGACGCTCAACACACACACACACACACACACACACACACACACACACACACACCACAAACCACATATATACACTTACACATATCCCAAACCATACATTTATACACACACACACATCACAAACACACATCACAAACCACATACACACACACACACACACACACACACACACATACTGCACACCACACACAGACAAACACACACACACACACAAACAGACACAGATAAGATATCAGATTCAATATTTCCTTTCGCTTCAAGTTAAACATGTTCCCACGCTTAGACTTTAGTGTAAAAATTCGTGCAACTGTTTTGTTTAATGTCCAAAAACAAACAAAAGGTGAATTTTGTAACGTTCATGTTTCATGTTAATGTTTAACAGAATGAAGATAAGCGACGTGGCCTTGCGTCCGAACAATAACCCATTTATATCACGTCAAATTAAATATTTTATTTACTGTGAAGCCACGTGTGTGTTTTATAAGAAAAGACTACAAGAAGCTTCACAGGTGACATTGTTAGGCTTATTTAATCAGCTGCAGCAAATACTGACGGACGTGTGTGTGTGCGTGTGTGTGCGTGTGCGTGTGCGTGTGTGTGTGCGTGTTAGTTCTCCTCAATCTGGTAAATGTCTCTGTGTAAATGTTTAAGCTTCCACACAAAGGGCAAAGACCATCACAGCTACCGACGCACTGAGCTCAGCCTGATTTAAATTTCTCTTCCCTGGTTTATCGTTTTATGGCTCCAAAAGTGAAATTAGTCTCACATTTATAGGAGCCATCTGACCAAAAATACAATTTCCCTGAACGTAGCCGATCACCGGAGACGTGTTCGGTGTGTGCCATTTGCGGGAGCTATCGTGCTAATGTTGCTAACAAGTAATGGAAGTTTATAGCTACCAGTTAAGCATGATGCTCTAAATGTGCATGTGAGGAACATTTTTCGTCGGCACACCCTCACTTCTTCCTCAGTCTGGTGTTGCAGACATCATGCAGTTCCATCATATTCCAAAATCAAGACTGGGAAAAGCGCAGACAGGCATGCAGCTGAGTCAGAATTCCAAGTGGGATTTTCAAGAAGGGATCCAGTCCAGTGATCTGTTGAGATAAAGGAGCAGTGTGTAATGTTCAGCGCCTCCTGCTGCCTCTGAGGTGAACTACAAATCCAACTTACACGGACATGCTTTTCTCTTCCCTCCAACTGACTCCTCGGGTGAAGAGAAAAGGGGCGGAGTTTATGGAGCAGCCGGAGAAATGTTAAAAAAATTCTGAAATATAGTAAAAAAAAAAAAAGAAAAAGTAATAGTTAAGTAATAAACACTGTGTGTGTGTGTGTGTGTGTGTGTGTGTGTGTGTGTTCTGACAGTAGTGCAGCTGCAAATCACAGGATTATATTAATACACTTATTCTAACACATTATTGTTTCTATAGTAACGGCTCATTCACGGGGACTCGTACAGCAGACGCTCCACTGGAAGTAAATGGATTAGAAACCGTGTAATCGTTGACATGGTGACATTTTCTATAAGGAGAAATGTATTTGTTTACCATTTATAGAAACAGTGTTGTTTCTGTCTTATTAACTTCAAGCGAGATTAAATAAAAAGGGAAGCTGGTGAGAGAACGGCTGTTTATAGCTGCTATAACGTAAGTGAGAGCAGGAAATAACTCATTTCGCAATATATTAAATCTAACTTTAAAGAGATAAATAGTATGACATCAATCTTTAATAACGGCACCAGGGTTGGGAGGGTGACTTTAAAAAAGTATTCCAATAGAGTTTCTAATCACCGGTTGCAAAATGTAGTCAGTAACTTAATCGAATTACCCCAAAATTATGTAAAGTAACAAAACTGATTACTTTCTGTTGCTTTTGGATTCCCTCAATACCAAACATTAATAAAGTAATAAAGTAATCAGTTACAATACTTTAATTTTGTAGTCTTTTTCCATTTTTACCAGGTGATTAGTAACTGTAGCGGAATACGTTTTTCCGGAACACTCCCAACCCTGATTATTACAAAGATTCCCGAGAACCAAGTAACACCCTGACCAGGTCAAAGCAGCTTCTGGATTGGTCTTACACACAGACAGTATTTATACACAGGAGGTCATGCAAGTCCTACTGACAAGAGAGATGCTTTATTTCCTAATCCTCATGTGCTTCGTGAGCGAAGATATTTTAAGTGGTTCGGAAAGAGGAAGAGAAACTAAAAAAAGCATAAACCTGTTAACTAACAGAGAGAAAAACATGTTCCATGATAAATCAGTGCAGGAGCGCAACATCTGGAACGTGGCTTATAAAATCCTTTCAGTCAACCAGATGTAAAAAAAAAACCCTATTTCTTTCACCAGAGGTCATGATAATGACTGTAAGATTATCCCAAAAGGTGATGTGAGACTCGTGACGTGCTGTGATGTGGCACATGGGCGTGTAGTGTATCGCTCTTTATATAAAAATGTATTTTAGACCCGCAACTACCGATTATTTAGATTTTTCCCTGATTATTTGATTAGTTTTATTAAAAATACATATATTATCTACAAAAGATCATTATATAAAATATTTGTTTGCAGCATTTTAATCAGCACTTCTACAGAACTTTTTCTTTTTTCTTAACTCGGCTTAATTAAACAGCAGGTCACTAATTACAGCATTAGTGTTATTTATCAGATAATCTGTCACAGCATGAGAATATGATCAGGTGCTCATGTGGACCAGAAGAGACACACAGACTGACTCAAGGTGACGAGATTATGTACAGCGGTTACTGTACAGCGGTTACTGTACAGCGGTTACTGTACAGCGGTTACTGTACAGCGGTTACTGTGAGCACTTTTTTAATCACTTACCACACTTTTTGCAGCTGTGTTTCTGAATTTCAAGCCATGATTTGTTCAAATTTCAAACAGACAAATTCAAAATAAAGATAAAATAAATATCAGCTCCTGTTTCTCTCCCATGCTAAGCTCAGTTTGCTTGCTGTGTGCGCGCGAGGCGAATCATTTTCAATTTGCAGTTGACTCTTAGTTTTCAATACCGATAATATTACTCACATTAACACACAGGTTATGCCATGAGGCCAGCAGGGTAGTGTACTGTAAAGCGTTTCATACCGTAGAGAAACATCCTGCTGATGTTTCTGCTCCTCCATTTCACTCTAATGTGTGTTTATGAAGTGACGCGGCACGTGCGCAGTTCAACTAACAATGACAATTTTTATTATCAATTTTTATTGATTTTGTTGATGCAGCCCTTATGCATTTAAAAATTGTAATCCTGTAAATAATCCCAGTTTTTACAAAAAATATCTGTAATCTGATTACAGACTTTTTTCCCCTGTAGCTATAACAGAATACAGTTACCTTTTTATATATCTTAATCATGTAACGCTAATTACGTACGTAACCTGGCTGGCAAACTGCTGTGGAATAAAACACTAGGGGACTTTGCTGATGCAGGAAACACAGTCTATAGTAACGTCATAACGGAACTGTTACACAAATAAACACCTTTCAATTAACACCTGAAGTACATCTAGAGAGTACACACCTGTTAGTGTGCCATATGGTTCATGCAACGCAACACTGTGTGTGTGTGTGTGTGTGTGTGTGTGTGTGTGTGTGTGTGTTACTTCATATATTTTGGATGTTAGTGCTCCAATTGGCATGTCACGTGCAATTTCGGTGTGAAACCGGTGACGGAAGCCGCATTGCATCACACCATCAGTGTCTGGATCCACACACACACACACACACACACACATACACACGGCCAGTCTGCCGGTGTTTCTCTCATCAGCAGGCTCTCGGTGTCGGTGCACGCGATGGCGGACGCGCCGCCGTTTGTTTGTTTGTTTATTTGTTGATTGGTGTTGTCGTCACGCACGCGCTCTGAATCCAAATCACCATCAGCCACAAGAAAAGATCCGAAGTTGGACGTCGTGACGTTTTTTGTGGTATTTTTCCCCTCATCATGCTTTAGAAGGATGTCGGATTTATGACTCGGTGATGAAATGGAGCTGCGCAGGTGACAACAGGAGCGATTAAAGAAGAGCAAAAACAGATAAGGAAGAAGATCAAAGAGAATAAAATCCGCAAAGAGAGAGAGAGAGAGAGAGAGAGAGAGAGAGAGAGAGGTGAGTGGCCATGTCTTTAATGTGCAACCTGTTACTGATGGCTGCATCTTCTGGCTTTGCAACAGGCTGCTGAGAACAAGATCCTGAGAAGTCACCAAACACATCATCATCATCATCATCATCATCATCATCATTATCACACTCTTCCATCATCCATTCTCTACACTCATCTTCTCCTTCATGTCCACTCTGAAGGACAGTTTGGAGAGCAGGAGCTCAAGGGCATGACATTAGTCATTACTCACTATATATCATTTTTAAAAAAATAGAAATTAGATTCTGTAAATGTGCATTTCCTTTTTTCTCGTAACATAAACGGATCAAAAAACGTGTAACCTCAGGTCTTAACATCATGTCACGTCCATTAACATATTTATTTCTAATTAATTAAATGTAGAAAGAGGAACCTTAAAGGCACCACTTCATGAATCACTCGGTTTTCCTGGAACTGCTCAGAAAATAAGAACTTTGCATGTCGGTGATTCCTCATCTGTTCGACACGGCAAGGTCTTTAGTTGCTCAGAGATTTTTTTTTTTCAGGACGGATGATTTGCGGTCAGAAATCTGCTGTGTCTCATGACACTCATTCTTGTTTTGCAGTCAGGCCTATAGATGGATTTAGGACAGGGTTTTTTGTGTCCACTTTGCCCTAATTATGTATAAACCTTGTCTTATTTTGTCCTCCTTAATCTAGAGCGAGGTCCGAGTCCATCCTTGGCTTCGGGTACTCGGTAAATCCTCAGCTCAGAGTGCGGTGTGATGGTTTAGCTCCAGGGCAAAAAGAAGGCGTGTGATGTAAACGCGTATCCATGTTTGTGTCCGGTCTGCCCTAATTCTATTCAGAGGGATTTTTCCTTTCCTTATTTCGCCGTTCTGAATTTGGAACAAGATTGAAGCGCACCAACAAGAGAGCACATTTCCACAATACCATGATGTTCAGTGAACAAAGTTCTTGTTTTGTATTAAAGCTACAAGTTCACGTTAGCAGGCAACAAGTGGCTTTAGGCTGTCTGTCAGTGTGTATTTCGTTCCAATTAGAAACCACAGTAACTAAGACGTACAGCCTAAAGTCCACTACACCATTAATACACATCACCTTTGTTTGTATCACCTCAGCTTTGCGCTAGCTTCAGTCTCAGAGTAGATTAGCAACGCATGCTAGCTGCACTAGCTAAGTACACTCACTGGAGGCACTGATGATCTCTGTTACTTCCTTCCAAGCTGTAATTACCTCCATAATGTCTCTATACACATTTTATTTGACAGGATAAGTTGAACATTGGGTAATGTAGCTAACGGATCATGGAAGCTTATAGCCTCCGTTTTAGCATCATTTTAGCCTGATAAACTGCTAATTAACAATCAGTCACGGTTTTCTGCTCAGCTTCCACGTGTTGATGGATGAGCGTTTTTCTTACTCGAAGCTTCATTTTTGTTTGTTTATGGTGAGGATTTGAGGCATCCACGCCTGCTCTGTCTTCCACTTTTGCATCAGCCTTTAACATTAGCTAATGCTAAATATTTCACTAACCCAGTAGTGCTAACTAGCTGATGTAGCTAGTTTAATCAGTGGTCCTTATGCATGTCTTTTTTATAGCAATGTAAAAAAGACATTAATTCTAGCCAATGGTGCCACCTAGCTGGGAAACAAGCAACAGCGACAATTTGTTTGTTTGTTTGTTTGTTTGTTTGTTCGTGTGGAGCGTCCACCATACAAGTCCCTCTGAACGATCTGTTACTATAGAAACGCTCAGCGCTATTGTCAAAGCTGCTGTTAAATTAATCAACAAAAATCTGTATCCAGAGTTCACCAGCGCTGTAGTGTATGTTCAAACATCACTAGGCAGCTAATATACGTAGGTGCTAATAAAAATCTTTTTATTGCAGTGATCATGCGTCTCAGCAGCAGGATGCTAATGCGCTAATCACACTCACCAGAGAGTCTTCTCCAAGCAGCATTTGTTCGAAGTAATAAACTGTCGCACTTTATTTGTACCCCATTTGGGCCACAAATGAATATCTGGTAGGAATCTTTGTAAAGATGGATCATGTTTCACGCTGGGAAAAAGAGTGCCACAATCTTTCTTTGCTGCTCATTTGCATAAAGTATAACGGTCATCAGATTTATCTCCTCGGCTGGCCCCGCCTTTTTTGCTTTCCTAATAAAAGCCAGCGAGGGTTCATGGTGCAACGACCACCAGTCGATTGTAGCGATCGTCTCGTCCTGTTTCTGCAGTTAAGCCCTTATGATGTCTGAATACGAGATCAAATTGTGTTTACCCCGCCATCGGGGGGCGTCTGTTTATCTCCTGCATGCGGGTAATATCAGAGCGTAAAGAGGCTTTACTCTTGACCTCCAGCTGAGATAGCCGTCAGTAAATAAAGAACAGAGACACTCTGAACTCATTCAGACGTGCACGCTGAATTATTAAAAGCACACAAGAGAAAGTCTTTCGGTGAATTGGGTCAGTGTGTTAGCGCTCAGGGCTTCAGAGCACCTCATTCTGATGCTACAGGGCTGTTTGGACGTCTGTCGCACTCCAAGGACGCCGTCGGAGCCGCGAGACTTAATGAGGTGACTTTACTAACAGGAGACGGTGACGGAGCTCGTGGCATTTTTTTATTTCTCTTCACTAATAGAAATGCATCAAAGAGGCATCTTTGCATTACATGTAGGAACAAAATCTTGGGGAACAATAAACTGACAGCTTGACGACACAACACATGCTTATTTAATGTTCTTTCTATCCTGTAATCTCATTAAGTACATTTACATCAAATAGCAGAACATAAATCCTCCAATAGTGGCTGTGAAGTTTAAGTAAAATATAGTAATTGGTTACAGGGGGCAGGAACTGCAATTCACTTCAGTTGTATTTGTATAGGCCTTGTCCCAAAGCAGCTTTAAAGAATCATAGCAATTCTGGAAATAAATGATAGGAATTTATAAATTTATCTGTAATGACTAAATCAGAGGTGATGGCAGTGACATAAAGTCAAATTTTGTTGAAGTTTTGTTCTTGGTAGTTTGATTCATGGTTTTGTTCATTTACTTTACCTAGTAGAAGGCTATTAATGTTAATTACATTTTTTTGCTAATTAAACTGTGCACAACTGTGCATGACTTAAGGTGTAGCTGGATTTTGTTTGGAATATTGCTGGCATCGAAAATGACGACTTGCCTTGGTGCAGAGGATTCTGGGAAGGGGGATCCGGCCCCTTTAATATCATGGCACTTCATTCTGAATTGTTACTTACATTTGTGAACGGGTTTTGAGTCAAAGAGCAACACTTCTGTCCTTATAAGAAATAAGGCTTCGTAAAGTGAAGCTGGAGCTGTGAATGAGATTTCCTTTACAAAGCTGCGCTAAAAGCCATCATGGAGAACTGAGCCGTTTTGAGGTTCTGTGTGTCAAATATTGTGTTGAATGATGTCGTGTCAGAACACGCCTTTCTTATGAGAGGCCATTTATGAAATATTTCAGACTTTGGTTAGACGTGCACTTATGAAAAACGTACGCGCTCACACGTGAAACTGTCGCACACGCATCCATACTACTGAAACACGCACACTGATATGTGAAGATGATTAGCAGGTTATCAGCGTGGTACTTCTGATGCTCCATACTCAAGTAAATAAAAAAAAAAGCTAGAGTTGAAGTCGGCCAGAATGGCACTGGTGATACTGAGACAGACGTGCTTTCACATGGCACCAGAATTATTCGTGCATCATGTATTTGTTTGAGTAATGTTTTAATTTACTTGAGAATTTTACAGTAAAACGGCCCCAAAATTGCCCTGGTGCTATCCTGAGAAACAGCTACTGAAACAGAGCTTTTTTCATTTACTTGTAAATGCCCCAAAGTTGCACTGGTGACTTTTAGCCAGATTCTTCTTCACATGACACGAGACAATAATGAGAACTGCAGAGGAACAGCTACCCAACGCCCAGCCTATTTGCATATAAACCCAATGAAATGCCATATGATTTAGTATTCATTTATTTATTCGGCAAAAAGTTGCCATGCTAATAATCTGCCTCGTGCCCTTTCATGGTGTACCATTTATTAAAATGTAGCTTTGGGTTTTCTCCATTAAAACGGAGTCGGTACGTTGTGTTTTTGTGTTTAATCTAACAGTAAATGTTTCTAGCAATTCATGCTAGAGTTGCACGTCAGGCACGGTGCAGGCTACGCCTGAGGGTAGCAGCTACGCCGTAGCTTCCACACAGAGGTATACATTAGCCTTTAGCCAGAACTGCAATTAATCCAGTTTCACAGACAGGTAAAGTTTCATGCTGAAGCACGTGTGAGTGTGTGATGTTACATAGCAGTCGTTTCACCCGTTTCTGAATCAGCGTCTCATGTGGCTCACCGTTTCACATGCATCTGTATGGACATTTCATAAGGGTGTGTGTGTGCGAATGCGTTTTTTCACACGTGTCTATGTGAGCGTTTCACATATAAGTGTGTGAGTTTTCAGTGGTATGGATGCGTGTGTGAAAGTTTCACGTGTGAATGCGTACGCGTTTTTGTGTAACAGTATTTCCTAAACGGCCCCTCGTACCTTTCTGCGTGCGTGGCACGTCCTCACACTGACCCTCACAAACCTGAAACATGACGCATCGCAAAACGCATCGTGTGTGAGTGATGTGTGTGTGGGTGGGTGTGTGTGTGTGGGTGTGTGTGTGTGGGTGTGAACAGTGCGTCTTTCCCACACACACTCAGAATTCACGGGGGAACGTTTATTTTTCTTCAACTTCAGATCGGAACACAGCACAAGGTTCTTAAAGCCTGGAAGGAAACTCTGGATTATAATATAACAGTTTTCCTCCCTCACTCTTTCTCTCGCTGAAAGAAATCAAAACAATTAAGGAATTGCATGAAAAAGAAAGAGAAGAGACCTGGACAAATGAAGAAAATGTGCATATCGGTGAAAAAAAACAAACATACGATTAATGGATGGATGAGAAAGGAAAAAGGAAGGAAGTGAGGAAGACTAAGAAAGAAATAAAGAGAAGGGAAGAAAAAAGACAAAAAATATAGAAAGGCTGGAAAACAATAAAAGTAATAGAGGCGTGAGTGAAAGCGAAGCTGCTGATTGGTTGGCTGCAGTAACGCCCATCGTGACATCATCGGCTGGCAACAGTCAGCGATTTA
>JAQQZR010000018.1:16764741-16784392 GCA_030068235.1 Notoglanidium macrostoma
TTTAATATCTTATTAAACGACTTTAGAAATGTTCAAACCTACACTCATGCTCTTTGCTACAAAAACATTAAGCTTTTTGCTGTGTGATACTTTGGCGCAAGCTTACTTTAAACTGCTCCGTGTTTCTTCTCCGCAGCTCAGCAGTTTATAATCCCTATAAACAGGATTTATTTTCCAGCTGATCATGTAAAGTTGAAATGATTTCCGAATTTCTGCCGTTAGAAAATGATAATCCGGTGTGTATGAACGTTAAGCTCACTCAGCACGAGTCGTTAGTGGCGCTGTTCGACAACCAGACGTGGTACAAGCAGGGCGTGTCCGAGGAGTTCGAGTACTCGAGTCATCCGCAGGCCTGGAAACACCCGCAGGTCAGCGTCTTCATCACCCTCCTCCTCTTCATCATCATGAAGGTAAAGTCCTCTCTGGTGTACGATGACGGGAATCTTTAAGCAACAGGTTTAGACATTTACATTATAAAACTAAAGAAAGTAAAGGCATGTTAGTGAGTGATGGGCGTGGTCTGGGTGCACGTGACCTTCCTCTGGTTGCTCTGGACAACGGAATGATGTGATTAGTGGGGTTTGTTTTTAGTTATCTAAAGATTTCAAATGATTTGAATAAAGTTAAAACTGCAGTTATAAACATCTTTACAGGACGGATGAGTTGTGACTGTGGTGGCTTCACAGCTGTAATGACAAAATTTCTTTTTTTTTTAATAATTCTGTCTTTGCAAACTGTAGATAGGAATAAAGACGTGATCAGGGAATATAATTCTAATATAATATATATGATATATAATATAATTCAGATGAATGTTGCTGTCGTTACCCCCCCCCCCCCCCCCACACACAGTTCTGGATGTCAGCCGTTGCGACGACGATGCCGGTGCCGTGCGGCGCCTTCATGCCCGTTTTCCTCATTGGTATGTGATCTAAATCTAGTCCCGTTGTGATCCGCTTGATCCTCATGAGCATTAGATGACGATCGATTCAGCATGACTGTAGACTTCAGGACCTCTGATTTTGCCACCGTCACCAATTAACACTGAAGTTTATTAACCGGATTAGCTTTTTTCCTACTAAATCTTACTGTTAATAAAAAGCACAACATTTTTGTCACTAAATTCCTTCTACGAAATTAGAACATGATGATCACTTACCTACAGTTTGACTTCTAAATGCTGCAAAATTTTAACAATAACAAAACAGTGAGTTAGCTTAATGTAGTTTCTACGTTTTTGCTGCTAAATAATAGTAAATTTACACGCAGTAAACCAGCACAAAGCTCAATTCTATTGTTATTAAACAACCATTTGGCTAAAGTTTAACTTATGAATGCTACTATATTATTAATGTAATAAATTGAATAAAAAGATTAGCCACTACTACATCATGGAACTCAAAGCGACTGCATGTTCCAAACTTATGTAATAAACCCAGGTTTAATGTTAAGCTGCTAAATTATGATGGTGTGTAAAACAACACAAGCCTGTAACAGAACAGTGTAAAGAAAATAAGACAATAAAATAAAAGTATTTTGCTCAGTGCAGATCTGATGAGTGCGCAGCGCAGTACATTTATCTGTCTGTCATTATGCTTTCATGAGTTTAGACCATTTTGTTGTTTTGTTTTTTATAACGTTTGTACAAGCAGCATTCCGAAACCCATCTCACTCATTTGTCGGTCAATTGTATTTTTTTGTTAGCTCACCGTTCGTGTTTCTCTTTTCCCACGCCATCTTCATCTTCATTGCCAAGCAACCATCAATGTCTGACCAATCAGTCCTGTGTGCACATGTAAGTATCATCTACTCTCATTTATGTACATTTTCACTTCTGTTATTCCATGGTTTTCCAATTAGCTGAAGTTTAGCTATTAAATTCAGCTACATTTCATTGTTAAAAACAAGCTACTAAATGCTAAAATTTTAAAATGTTAGAAAAACATTAATTCCTTAGCTACAGTTCCAGCTACAGTTCCAGCTACAGTTCCTCAGCTACAGTTCCAGCTACAGTTCCAGCTATAGTTCCAGCTACAGTTCCTCAGCTACAGTTCCAGCTATAGTTCCAGCTACAGTACCTCAGCTATAGTTCCAGCTATTGTTCCTCAGCTACAGTTCCAGCTATAGTTCCTCAGCTACAGTTCCAGCTGTAGTTCCTCAGCTACAGTTCCTCAGCTACAGTTCCTCAGCTTCGAGCCACGCTACCGATGCTTTGATCTCTCTCGTTATTACTGAAGGATACCACATTTATCATGAACGTAGCTGAGGAAAATCCACCTTCTTGGACAACCGTTAGCAGCAGCAGCAGCAGCGGCGCAGGAAATCGCATGACTACTAGCAGCATGAAATCCTCCACGTTGGAAAGGGGAGGGGCCACCACAATGCACATTTATTGGTAGAACCCCTTTCAAAACAAAAGCCAATAGTAGTCACAGGGGCGTGACCAATTTACACATCCTCTAAACATTTAGAGAGCGGATCTAAAGGTTTAGATTTAACATTTAACATTTAGATTTAAAATGTAAAAATTACACAGCAAGAATTAATATGAGGCTTTAGGTGCTAAAAATGTTCATTCACGTATATCATTATAATCAAAGTTGTGATGTGACATGTCAAAATTTGTGCTGCTAGGAATAATAGCGTGACTGTATTACCCAGGTGCTGCATTCGGTCGCTTGGTGGGTGAAAGCATGGCGGCCATGTTCCCCGATGGCATTCACAGCGACAACACTGTGTACCCCATCGTTCCCGGTGGCTACGCGGTTGTAGGTAAGGCTTATGATACATCAAGTCAACATATATTCATAAATTCAACCTGCACAACATATTTCTAATAACTGATGCTACGTAAATGCTAACAACGTCACATCAGAGCTAGCACGCATAGCTAAACAAAACGAAATGAACACTGCAATGCTTTATATTGTACCTACATTGATGCATGTTTATGTCGATACACGATTCAGACATTTCATACATTATTGTTAAAATGCCGATAAATATACGTGAGACGTTTTACTCAAAAAATATTCCTTTAAAATAAAATTGTACTAAACTTTACAGTTAATAAACAAGAGCTTGATGAAGGTTTAGCTAGTAAATGCTACAAAACTATAATTTCAATAAGTAATTATTCAACCAAAGGTAATGGTCCTAAATTCTACTTAGTTTTATTTCTTAATAAGCTGAAGTTTATCTGTTTATCTGAAGTTTATATATATACACTGTATATATAAATATATTAACCAGTAACGTCAGTACATAATTAGTAGTTTATCCTTCTGATAAACTGAAGGCTTTTCATTCTTTTGAAATGTTATGTCTCTATTTGTCTAATTCGCAAAAACGATCGATAAATTCATTAATAAAATCAATTCCAGCAGTTACATAATGGCTAAAAGGTTAATACAGGATACCGTGTGACTCGGTACTGCAGTTTAAATCCACTTTTATTCTTGCTTTTCCTTCTGTGATTTATAAAAGACAAAATGATTAATACATCACCATGTAATAGAGCAGTTTTATGGTGAATGTCCTGTATTTTATGCCACCTGCGTCACCCCGAGGCTAATTTCAGTGCAGCTGATGGAAAACGCTCAGCGGAGTGCAACACGCGTCACAAGCACAATAGGAAATCAAATAGCTGTCGGGTTCCTGCTTGTGCTGTAATTTGACGAGTGTGTGTGTGTGTGTGTGTGTGTGTGTGTGTGTGTGTGTTCAGGTGCTGCGGCACTTTCCGGAGCAGTCACACACACCGTGTCCACGGCGGTGATCGTCTTTGAGCTGACCGGTCAGATCTCGCACATCCTGCCTGTGATGATCGCCGTGATTCTGGCCAACGCCGTGGCTCAGAGCCTCCAGCCATCGCTGTACGACTCCATCATCAGGATCCAGAAGCTTCCGTACCTGCCGGAACTGGGCTGGGGCCAGGAGTGAGTGCTTCCCTTGTTTCTCTGTCGAGTCAGGATATAAAGTTGATTATTTTCCTACAAGAGCAATTTTTAATCTGTATGAATGAGCTGTTGCTATAGAAACGATAACATATTAATAGAAACCTGTGACACTCGGAGCCGCTGTTATAGAGAATTAATCAACACCTTCTGACCAATCAGAGTGCAGAAGCCCGCAGCGCTGTGGTGTAAAATGTCTCTGTGGTGAGTTTTTAAAAACCGCACTGACAGTTTTGTGCCCTCACTCTGTAGGAAGTATAATATCCGAGTGGAGGACATCATGGTGCGAGACGTGCGTTACATCACGCTGACCTCTACGTACCGGGACGTGCAGGAGGCGCTGGTGAACGGGCAGCTGAAAACTCTCGCTCTTGTGGAGTCTAAAGGTGTCTAAACCCTCATTGTATCTAAAAGTGTATCATTACTCTTACCAACCTTTTTTGCATTCTCTCTCATCTCATCTTTTTCTTTGGCTCCTGTTCACGTGTAGAGTCGATGATCCTGCTCGGCTCTATCGAGCGTTCTCAGCTCCAGTGTTTGCTCTCGGAGCAGCTCAGTCGAGGCAGACGTTTGGAATACTTGAGAGAACGAGCTCAGGACAACGGCGCGCACGTACCCTCGTCGTTTTCCCAGAATTCCTCACCCAAAGCTGGCCGCGGCGTCCGCTTCCTGGTGAGACGCTGTGGGTGAAGGCGAAGTCGGGATTTTATAAATTGCTGCAAAAATTTAAACGTCTCGGCGCACCAATCAGAAACAATGAGCACTAAAGCTCCGCCCCTTTGATCTTTTCATGAATGATCATTTTTGGTGTTTTGGATAAGGAGTCCTGAATAAGTTTGCGGGATTATTGCTAATACTTACAAATTTAAGTGTGACATTGATGTAAACATCTGACTTTAATCTCTTTACACTGTTTTTCTGTAGATTTCCACAGAGGAATCCTCGTACAGTCCGACTCTCACCAACTCCCAGATTCCCCTCAAGTCCGCGCTGAAGACCGTGTCGTCCATCAGCAACACCGACACCCTGAACAGTACATACACAACTATTACCCTGAAGTTCCTACAACTGCAAATACACAAGAGTTTTACTCCTGTTAGGCCACAGAAATTTGTTAACAGTTACAATTTGTATTCATTAAAAAACAAAGCACCATACCCAGTGAGTGAGCTGTTACTATAGAAACCATAACATGTTAGCACAAGCGCATCACTATGTGGATTTCTGCTGCACTATTGTCAGAGCTCCTGTAACAGAAATGTAAATGAAACGTCTCTTCTGACCAAACGAAGATTCAGTATTCAGGGCACATGATGAGTCGGCATGCTCCAGGCTTGCATTACTCATGTCTACACATCGCCATTCCCTCACGGACTCTTCACGTCCCTTGTTTTTCCTCTTGTTGTTTCAGGTTCTCCGAGTTCATCCTGTGGAGAACCGGTGAAGGAGCAGGTGGAGGTAAGGTTGTCTTCTAGAAGAAGCAGCTGATGATTACACCTATAAACATCATCTTTCTGATTGTTTACTTTGCGAGTAAACGCTACACACTGAAAGCTAACCTAACAGTCAAAAGCAAGCACATGTTAACCTGGGCATCAAAAGCTAACCTAATAAGTAAAGGCAACCATAAGCTAAGCTAGCAGGGACAAGCTGGATTATACTGCATAAGCACTGTTTGAACAGCGTAGAAACGTGCTAACATCATCTGTGTTGGTCTCGCTAGGTCGCTTGCAGCTCATGATCATTTTGTAGCGCGAGTGGTGTTGTGTTAGGGGGAGGGGGAGGTATTCATTTAGACTAATGTTACTTTTTTCCTCTGATTGATATGATTTCAGGAAGCCCCTAACATCGAGGATGACATGTCCACAGCAGAGGTTAGCATCTCAGGCTAATACAAACATGCTCTCATGATCATTTAGTTAACTGCTGCACTCAGAAAATGTCTGAGCATTTGATGTAACGCCGCTCTCATGTAAACCTGCTCTCCTGTTTCCAATGTGTACGTGCTTTACGGTCAGATTCTCAGAAGAGAAATGGTTTACAGGAGATTAGCAGGATTTATTTAGTTGCTTAGGAAAAGTTCTTGCAGGAAGAAGCTGTCCTAGCAAGCAAAACCAAACTAGCGAGTAAAAGGCAACCTAGCAGGTGAACTTAACGACTTAGCATAAGCTAATGAAGAAAGTTAAGCTAGCTAGTGAAAGCTAAAGCTATCCCAGAAAGCAAATACAGCCAAGCAAGTAGCTAAGGGAACTGCAGTTAGAAGGTGAAAGATAGAGTTCCTTCTTGCACTGAGAATTCATCACAAATTCTTATGAAAAAGAGCAAATTTGCACGAGAGCTGTTCGATATTTGCAAACTAACCTGATTTTCTTTGACTTTTAATGCCATAAAGATGTCTTTACCCCAGATAGCTGAGTGGGAGGAGCAACAGCTGGAAGAAGCCGTCTGCTTTAACAACTGCAAGATAGACCCCGCCCCCTTCCAGCTTGTCGAACGCACGTCTTTGCACAAAGTAAGCTCGTCTGCATCTGATTCGCTGGACCAAATTTGCAAATTAGCGTGTAAATATAAATTGTATTGTGTTGTACTGAATTGCGTAAGTAAACGCAATGATGACGTCGTAGTGTTATGAACCTGAGGCTGGGATCAGAACCGACGTTTAGTCCTGGTACTTTACAGTTTAACGTCGAATGTTAGTTTTACGCCGCCGCAGTGAGAGTACACTGAAACGTCTCACTATTGTAACCTGATCTGAGTGGGCGGGGCCAAAACTAACCGTTATACAAAGTGTACAGCCTGTTGGATTACAATGTAAATGATCGCGCGAATAATAGAAATACAAAACATTGTTTACAAAATCGGCAAATTTAATCCAAATTCCACAATTCTTCAAGTTAGGATTTTCCAAAATTGTTTTATTGACCTTTTTTGGCATTTTTGAGCAGTTAAGTAGACGAGTCATAATCACACAGGAAGGGTTGTTTTGTTCATGCTGAACGTTTTTTTTTTCAGTCTTGCGGTGAGTTTCAGTGGGCGTGAAATGTGTTTTGTTATTTTGTCTGTAAACTGCAGACGCACACCATTTTCTCGCTGCTCGGTCTGGATCACGCTTACGTCACGAGCACTGGCAGACTCGTCGGAGTGGTCTCATTGAAGGAGGTGTGTGCTCTTTTAATGCAAAAAAATGGTTAAGTTATTTCATCAGTTATCCAAAATTTTACCCTGACGCTAATCTAAATTTTTACGCAATTCATCCAAATCTGAGAGGAAGCCTTTTTAAATTGTGGTCATCTTAATGAAGCACACCACGCTGACACAACGCATGTTCTGTGTCACAACCAGTCAATCTGACGTGATATAAAGTTAAAGTACATATTTACAATTTTCCGTTTCTGTAGCTACGCAAAGCCATTGAGGGCTCTGTAACGGTCACAGGCGTGAAGGTCCGCCCCCCTCTGGCCAGTTTCCGTGACAGCGGCACCAGCAGCAGCGTTTCCGAGGTAACGGAGCTTCACAAGCTCTGGAGTCGCCACAGGAGCCTGCCGTTGCCACGGGAACCCAAAACAGCCGCTGAGCTCTGCGACGAGCTGGAGCATCCGTCTGAGAGCAGCGTGCTGAATGAGACGGACTGCACCGAGGTCTTACAGAGCGAGGACCAATCAGAAGCCTCGGTGGCGGAGGAGACCCAGTCAGACCTCGACAACCTCTCAGAAAACTTTTCCGAACCGGCCGAAGAAAACGGCTCGGACCAAAACGAGGAACTAACGTGTGAGGTTAAGCCGTCAAACGTGGAAGACCAGCCGGAATGACAGCTGCTGTTTGTTAGTTAATGCACACTAACGACTCTAACATACTGGGACATCCATGCACACAACCCTGCCTTCACACTAGCGAGCGACAAAATGGGAACACGTCAATTTTTATTTCGTCAATTACGTCAATTATTTTAACTCTAAAGAAATTGGCCAGAAGGCTACCAGGCATCACTGCTGCTAATACAAGCACCTGAAAATTGATTACTAACAACTAGATTTTGATTGGAAAAGCAGATGGTTAATATTTAACATTGATAAATAGCTGTGTGGAGTAACAGCTACCAGTCTGGGAGGATGAAGGTTAACACATAAAGGAAAGCTAATGCTAACTGAAGCATACAGCTGTTAACGTAACAGCATGTACTATAAACAACAGTAAAATAACCTGAGCATTCTGAGGCTGACCTGAGCATCTTGTCGCTTTCCAATGTGAACGTTGGTGAATTCAGGGTGGAGGAGGAGCGTATAAACAGCGAGGCACACTCAATCCGCCGATTCCACTCACGTCCGAGTGAGAACCGAATGTATAAACGCCATAGCATTAATGATATTTAGTAGGCATGTGCCGACGTCAACGATGATCATCACAGCATTGTGTTGGAAAGGCAGCTGATAAACAGAATTATGGGGTTGGTACCGTTCAGCTGTCCTTGGGCTGTTCTCCAATTGGAAACACGTTATTTCAGGAGCACAAACGCTGGCCAAAAAAAGGCAGAGTAACCAGGCAGGGTGCCAATATTTTTAAGCAGCTAGGATGACAAATATTGCGATAGGCCATACAACATATTATTGGCGCATGGCTATGTGTATGTGTCAGAATGAATATCAGATTATGAAAGGAGGAACAGTGTGTGTGTGTGTGTGTGTGTGTGTGTGTGTGTGTGTGTGTGATTTGTCTTTGCATAACTGAAGTGTGTGACTCAGCTGCACACTGAACCCACGTCCCCCATCTGGAGCCGACACTTTTCATCTGTCTCCGAGAGCTAAGCTACAATTTGGCTCTAAATTTAGCCACTTAATCGCCGCAGTAACGATCAGGGAGAAGGAAAGGCACAACAAAACGGACGGAGAGACAAAGAATGGCGAGAAGAACGACGTGATGAGGACGAGAAGACGTGGAACGAAAGAGAAACAACGAGCAAACAAAGCCAAAGGGCAGAAAATGTTCAGTACATTGCAATTAACGTGCAGTCAATGGCACACACGCTAGCTGAAGGTGGATATTGAGAGTAAATCAGGCAGTTTAATGAACCACGAATTAACAGACAAACACGCACGCACGCACACACACACACACACACACACACACACACACACACATTATAAAGGATGACATGCTATGAAGGACCTTTCACACACTGCATGTATTCCCACATGAATTGGCCCAAACAGGAACCAACAGATCTTGGGAATTGAGTTACTGATAAGTTCTCACTGTTACCATGGCAACTGCATCATCATTACAACACAACATCCTTATCAACGTTAAGTCAAACATGGTAGACACACTCAGATTAGCATTGTTCCTTCGTCTGATCGTACTGGCCCTTTGGTTCACCAGCTCACGTCGGCAGGAAAAATATGGGGAAGATTTATATATATTTTATTTTTTGTTAACCAACAATATTATAACCAAGTTACATAATTAACTAAGTTAACTAATCTTTGATCAAAATATTACAACATGGAAAGAATGGTCGTGTTCTAAAAAGATTAACCCACTATCAAACTGCTAAATGTTTTACTAATATTTGAGTTTGTTGGGCGTTTTATCAGGAGTAGGCTCTTCTTTTCGAAGTTTGCAAGCTAGCAAGTAATAACCTTCTGCACTAATTTTTGCCAATGAGCAGTAGTCTTCCATGGTAACTGTAGCTTAACCAAAAATATTTCAGTATATTCACATCCCATATGAACAAACAATATGCTATTTGTGTTAGTTTGTTGGTAAAAGACACACATTTGTGTAGGCTGAGAACTAAAACAAATCAGCAGCGTACTGCACTGTATCGGTAGCTCCGCCCCAACACCATTGCTGTTCCTGCCGATCTTGAGCTGGAACCGAAACCAGCTGCTGGGTCCTTCTGATTAAAAAAAAGCACAATTTTATATATCCTGATCTTTGTGCAAAACTTTTTACACCCTCATACATATACTTTCAGATGCAAAGCAGTTAAATTTTGTATTTAGGATTTTGGAAGTTTTAAAAGTCTGAAGAAACCAGAATCAGAGAAATTCCTTATCACATGCATGCAGACACCCAAAATCACTGCACGTCCACTTTACAACCATTTCTGGTCCACTAGTGAAAGCCTCAGCATATTTAACGAGGAGATAACATCCTGGGAGTGTTGTGTGGAGACAAAACCACATTCCTGAGTTTGCGAAGTTGCAAGATATACTGTGTGCGGGTTCATATCAGCCGTGGTGTTCAAGTGCTCTGGTACTGCAGGTGGCGCTCTTAAAATGCCATGAAAATGTCAACGACTACAGGAAGTAGATTGCCAATTCTCAAAGTCATCCATCATTTAATGAATCAGCTTGGCACACCTCTTTCCGACAACCGGTTTGAAATTTTAACAGCACCACCTACAGTACTGGAGCCCTTATACAAAGAGAAGTTGCGAAGGTAGTTTGGTCTTCACGCAGCCCTCACAGACGTCATCTCCACGTTAAGTATACTGCGGTCTTAAGTCGGATTAGACGTGCTACCTAACTTTATTTACATGCAAAAGCTCTTCATCAGGTACTTGAAGTAATACCGTGACTTTTTTACCTCCGAGGCCGGATTCGGTCGACGCTGCAATGTTTCCGTTCCTTTAAAATAGTGTGTATTTAACAGCAATCGTAGTTACACTGTAAATTGCACCATTCAGTACAGTAGGCATGTGCCGATAATCACTTATATACAATTATATTATAATATACGAAGTGCATGATGTTATAATTGTTGATAATTATATCTCATAGCTAGCATGCTTTCTTGATGTTCTACAATGTTTTAAGAGCCATATTTGTGTTCGTATACTTCCAAAAGTCGTTTCTATGGTTACATTAAGCTGGCTAACATGATGCAACCAGTCCTCATCTCCATCTCCATGCTCACGTTGAGTTCCAGTACTGGAAAGCGAACGCTACAAAGCATCTTGTTCTGACACAAATGTTGATGACACGCTGGTTGGCACTTGTCAGTAAAGTGGCATGTCATATTTTATTGAGTAGAAAATTACAGACATTTAATATCTACTCATTTTATTCAAGCAGCGCATAACAGAGAAGTCTATTCAGCCTTTTGTTGGGTTTTAGGTTCCTGTTAGCTGATTTAAAAAGCTAGCAGGAACCATATGCAGAGTCGGCCGAAAAAATTCACACACACTTCAGGAAAAGAAAAATTTGTGTAAATATTTGAATGCTAAATTTGCTCAGACATCACGACATTAATACAAGTTCCCTTTGGCCTTTACAATTACAAGAGGTGCTCAAAGTGGGCCACAAGTTAGCTTCCAGACATTTACGTGTAGAAGTGTTCCGGAAGTGTGTGTACATTTCTTTAGCTGGCTCTGTATGATAACTTTATTTAGCTAGCAACAGAATTCTGTAGTAACATTAGCTAACTAGCCATAACCTCCTGAAGTAACATTGGCTAGCTAACAATATTCTCCCGTGCTAATTTTACCTAGCAAGTGTTCACTTTAGAGGTTCTGAAGTGGCTTATTTTTACAAGATAACTCAACAAGAACATTCTTCCCAGAAACACAAGCGTCTTCTTTACATTCTTACAGTACAGGGTTTGTTGCTAGCTAGTGCTAGTTAGCATTATCTGTGTCTGCGTTCGGACACAGAGATAGATGAAATTCGATTCTAAAAACAAAACAGGTAAAGGAAGTGTGGAATAGTAAGCTACCTAGTAATATCCTTATGTGGTAACTTTAGCTAGCTAGTAATAACACTCTGTTTTAACTTCCCCTAGCTAGCATTAGCCTTGTGTGACAACCTAAACTTGAAACTGCTAGCACTATATGCGCTACTGCAGCGCGTCTCAAACTCAGGAGAATTTCTGTTTTCGTGTCCTCGTGCGGTTGTTTTTACAAACTAACTCGATGATGAACATTTCTCACAGGAGCTAAAGTCCATTCTTCGTATTTTTTGGTATGAGAAACAACAAGCTAGCGCTAGTTAGCTGTGTCATAAAAACTAACCAGCATGATAAAAGGTAAATAGAATTGAGACGAGATATCGGCACATGTCTACAGTACACTAGTGGCTGTAGTGATGTTTTTAGGCCATATTCCACTCTGCTGCTAATGTTCTCTGCTAAACCCCTCACCTGTACTGTACATCTCACCTGGAGCGGGTCGTATTTAATCGTATCTTACCTGCCTTCATATGCACTTTGATTGCAGCCTGCATATTAGTACTAAATTTGAGCTGCAAAGCTTTTTTTTATTTAATTTTTCTTAAACCGACTGTGCAATAATCATTTATATTCTTGCAACTAACGCTTGCCAAATAAGATTATTATGTCTTTGAATGTTGATTTTGATTTATTGTGCAATGAAAATGATGTATGATTCATGTTTTTGTGTATTTGTAAAGCACAGATGGGCAAAACTTTATTTTAAGGGTAACATTTAAGCCTGCTATCGTTAATCTCCTGTGGTAACAATTGCTAAGTAGTGATGTCCTCATGTGATAACTTCATCTAAACAGCACTATCATTCTGTAATAACTTTAGCTAGCTATGATTAACTTTCTTTGCTAACTACCGTTAGCTAGCAGTATCATTCCCTGATAACTTCAGCTAGCTTGGAATCACCTTCTGCGTTAACAATTCCCTTTCTGCCTAGCTAGCAAGTACCTCCTTTGGTGATGTTAGCTTGCTCGCAGTGCCCTCGTGTGATCATTTTAGCTAGCTATCAATTACCTTAATAAGCAAATATCATGAGAATTTAATTAACCCCTTGTATGTGTCCCTTAAAATAATGTGTTACCCACACGTGAGATTTAGGACGTGTCCTGAACACTGGTGTTTAAGAGAAAAGCTATTAAGAGTTTATTTCCCTGGATCATGCCAAGACCATCGAGAAAATATTTGTAGTTTATTTGGGATGGTGTCCATAGACGCTATGTCATAAAACAAAAACATGAGTTTCAAAGAGTTTTTCTACATGCCAGTTGTTCTTGATATCTGTGACCGATAACAAAAGGACTCCCAGATGAGTTAAAGAAATAAAACTGAATCTCGCGAACTCTATAACACGATTAAAGGCGGTGAGATGCATCAAAGCTAACGAGAATTCCCCAAAGAGCTCATTTTATTTTCACACGTTTGTACGTTGCTATTCTTGCTAGCCGAGCAATTGTGTGTGTGTGTTACCCACAATGCACTGTGAGCATTTTAGTTCGAATGAATTCTTGTGAAGCGTTTGCAAAAAAACATTCCTATTGCTTTCAAAACAAATGAAGCATTATGCTAGCTACGTTATCTGGAACACATCTTGTGTTTGGCATCCTTTAGTTATCTAGTTCGTTAGCTTGCGCACCGTTTAGCCGAGCTGCTAGCAAACTAATCGTACGACGTACCTCGCTACATTAGGGAAAGAAGGGTCCGTTTAGCATCTGAAAAGGTTATTTTGGTTTGATTTCTCAAGGGAAAACCCTACAACAGAGGGTAAAAGGGTTCAACTTCAGAAGGTCCTCGGTTCCAAATCCCGGTCTGATACGGGTTTTTTTTTGTTGTTTTTTTAACACCTTCCCAAAAAAGGCACTTTTAGTTTTTTTTCTCTCTGCCCAATCAAGACCAATTTCTGGGTCAGAAACATTTAAATAGAAGCTTTAAAACCGGCTCGAACAGCACAAGAACTGCAAATGTGTGAAACAAAGTTTTTCTAAGGATTCTTTAAAATCATGTGATCATCACAGATCTAAAGACATTTTTAAAACATACAAACCGTACCTTTAAATTTTTAACCATTACTTGCTAGAATGACCTCTAATAACCTTTAACTTAAAGCACTAGTGTTGTGGACAGATTCTCACTCTCGCTTCCGTTTTTCCCTTTTTTTTTTAACAGAAATGCTTGCTTTGTCTTTCTGTGCAAAGTCATTATCAAGGACATCACTGATTAGATCCTGCTGTTCCCGTCTGCTGTGTCACCGTTAGCTTGCAGATTCATGTAAAAAAATCGACACTGTTCTCCATTCGGCTGTTTATGTGCTATTAATTCAAGCTTGTCATGTATTATTCTGAACGCTAATCTACTGCACATTTAATGTAGAGTTAAGCAATAAGTCTGCACTCGTGTCCCTGAATGCTAAAAGCCTGTACAGAAATGATGTTACATAAAAATGTGTATGTATCTAGCACACGTGGCCTGTACATATAGAGGATATGCATATGGAATCAACAGTTGCCATTATTTTTCAGAGAAAAAAAATACATTTTGGGGTTGTTCTTTTTTTTTTTGTACATCAGTAAAAAAAAGATTAAATTTCAACTTTGAATTTTGTCTTCATCTTGAAAGCGCCATTGAAAACAGAAACCAGGAGATGGAATATACACTCATCCACTTTAATGCAATCATGTGATCAATGCAATTCCCAAATAGGTTCTCATACAAAGGATTTAAAAAACAAACAAACACACAAAAAAAGATTGCACGTCACTTCCCACTCACAAACACACACGGTGACGTCACCAGGCCACATTTACAGAATAATGCCACGTCGATTATGGATCATGAGTGTAACTTCACTGTGGCGCGTCATGCACGTCGATGAGGTTCTACTGCCCGTGTTCCAGAGTGTTCCACCACGGTCACGCTGTAGACCTGCTGCATCTCTGGGTTATGGAGACACTTGGCCTCGGAAACCTTTTCACTCAGCAGCTGACAGAAAACCTTTCACATCACAGTGCAGCAGAAAAGCAAAGGAGAGGGAGAGGGGGGGAAAGGGGAGAGAGAGAGAGGGAGATGCAGAGAGAGAGAGAGAGAGAGAGAGAAAGAGAGAGAGGGAGGAGAGAGAGAGAGAGAGAGAGGGAGGGAGGGAGGAGAAATGGAACGTATCAGTTTCTTTAAGTAAGACATCACACAGTGATTGTAGTAATGGGTTTTCCATTCAGCTCAAATTTCCTGCGTTGGAGCCTAAAATCCTCGTAACAGTCCTTCACTCAGCTGATACGATACGATAAATGCAGTGGTGGAAAATGTACAGAAAATGACATTTAAGTGAAAGTTCGGGACGTGGCGTCAAAATCATATTCAGTGATGGAATGGATATTGATCAAATTAAAAGTGTAGGTGAATAAATGTAAAAAAAGGGGGCCATGCACAGGTGTTTATACATAAAAATGAAATTCTTCTTTAATGCAAATTATGATCTTTTTTAACATGGGCTTACACTTGCAAATTTATACTTTAATTTGTATGAAATGCTACGAGTGTTAAAACAGTACTGGGCAGTAATGCTCATTTCCAGTTCATCGTAATGTCAGGAGTGCTGACATTACATTTCTGATTTATCGCAACACCCATGTTCTACACATCATAATGTCCGTAATGCCCTTTTCTGATGTACTGTAAAATCAAAATAAAGGTAATTAGAATGGCTTCTGTAATCATCTTACGTGATCTGATTTCCTACAGCAAAATATAAGGACATCATCGATAGCATGTTCGATAGTTTCATCGACTTCCTCTGACTATTAACCGTGTAAACTCCTGATCCGATCCCTTGTTTTAATGACGACACAGTCACTGTGTGGAGAAATCAGAAAGAGAGAAGGAGAAGAAGAAAATGGCAATGAAAGAGAAGATAAATGTGTCCATTGATCCGTTCACCAGATGTCCAGATGATTGACAGACTGAGGGGACACTAAAGGGACGATACGTGTCGAGATACGGAGAGAGAGAGAGCATCATCACTGCCTGGACGTTTCTCCGTCCTCCACATCCAGCTCATCATCGAAGGATGCCGCTCCTGAAGTATCAGACATGCTATACCAGCAGATCACCTCCTGAAAGACATTGTCCTCTGTTTCTACTTCCTGTTCCACTTCCTCCTCTTCCTCCTCCTCTGGAGATAAACCGGACTCAGAGTAGGAGGCGGAGTGATAGCAGGAGTCACCTCTGCTCCAGAAGGACCTACGTTTGAGCTTCTGGACCTCGTCTGATGGCAGCTGGAGATCTGCAGGGATTTGTAGTTCTTCTACGGTTCCTTGTGGTTCTACTGGGTTTCGATGGCCATCTGTGTGACTCAGGATGAGGCTGGATTCCTCACTGATGTTCTGATTCGTTTCAGGCTGGCATGGTGTCGAGCTCTCTTGAATGGACAGCACGGCGTCTGGGGGAGGAGCAAAGAGTCAAAAAACCTAGAGAACAGGAAGGATAACAGGAAAAAAAGGACGAGAGACAAAAATAAGGAAACAAAAGACAAATGTGATAAAGAAGGTAAAAAAACAATGAAATGAAACAAACAGAAAAAAAAAAAATGGTAACAAACAGGCTTAAAAACAACTATGAAGAACAATGTTTAAGATTTCACATCATAAGGCGTGGCCTCTGAGTGTGTCAGTCTCAGTGAAGGGGCGTGGCCTCTGAGTGTGTCAGTCTCAGTGAAGGGGCGTGGCCTCTGAGTGTGTCAGTCTCAGTGAAGGGGGCGTGGCCTCTGAGCGTCAGTCTCAATAAAGGAGGTTTGGCCTCTGAGTGTGTCAGTCTCAGTGAAGGGGGCGTGGCCTCTGAGCGTCAGTCTCAGTAAAGGAGGTGTGGCCTCTGAGTGTGTCAGTCTCAGTGAAGGGGCGTGGCCTCTGAGGGTCAGTCTCAGTGAATGGGGCGTGGCCTCTGAGGGTCAGTCTCAGGGACGGAGGCGTGGCCTATTTAGGAAGAAACACTTTAAAATATGAACTACTCTGGATTTGTTTAGCTTTTCTTGGTCACCACGTAACTCCAAACAAGTAATTCCATGGTGTTAATATATTATTAATATAAAATAGTAGAAAACAGTAAAACTGACTTTCTATTAGCAGGAGTGGGAAAACTTTTGACTGGTCGTGCATGTTGGAAAAAAAGTTAATCTAGAAGAAATGATTGGAAAGAAAGATAAATAAATAAAGCACTGTAGGTGATGTTTTGTTTTTGGTCCCACTGGTACCTGAGCTCTGAGTGGTGACGGTTAACTCATTATTGTGAGCGAGTTCCTCTTCAGAACAATCTTCCTCCACATCCTCCTCATCCACAGAATTCCAGGCTCGGAGTTTAGCTTCCGCAATAGCAAACTGCTCGGCGACGCCTACAAACACCAAACACACGCATTTACACACACACCCCAGTGCTGATGAATTCTGGCTGGTGATTGGTCAGAAGGTGATGATTAGCACTTGCACCTGACCCTGGAACAGCTGAAGGTTAATAAGAGTAATAATTAAAGGTTATTAGTGTAAAGGTGCAACAGTTACAGTGATGAGAATTAAACTCACAACTCTGGACCTTAACTGCTGAGCGTCTGTACACCGCACTGTAACACACCACGTCACACAACACTGTAATATACACTCATTAAACCCCAACACGCACTCATGAAACCCCAACACAGTCATGAAACCCCAACACACACTCATGAAACCCCAACACACACTCATTAAACCCCAACACACACTCATGAAACCCCAACACGCACTCATTAAACCCCAACACACACTCATTAAACCCCAACGACCCCTTACACGCACTCATTAAACCCCAACACGCACTCATAAACCCAACACACACTCATGAAACCCCAACGACCCCCAACACGCACTCATTAAACCCCAACACACACTCATAAACCCAACACACACTCATGAAACCCCAACACACACTCATTAAACCCCAACGACCCCAACATGCACTCATTAAGCCCCAGCACACACTCAAACCCAACACGCACTCATTAAACCCCAACACAGTCATTAAACCCAACACACTCATGAAACCCCAACACACACTCATTAAACCCCAACACGCACTCATAAACCCAACACACACTCATTAAACCCCAATGACCCCAACACGCACTCATTAAGCCCCAACACACACTCAAACCCAACACACAATCATGAAACCCCAACACACACTCATGAAACCCCAACACATACTCATGAAACCCCAACACACACTCATTAAACCCCAACACACTCATTAAACCCCAACACACATTCATGAAACCCCAACACACACTCATTAAACCCCAACACACACTCCAGCTGTTCAGCTCTCACTGTCAGTGTACATCAGATCCTCCTTCTTCATAAATGACTGTCTGTCTGTATTGGATTAGGGGTTGCTACTTCAGGCTGAAACTCAGCACTTCTGTGTGTGTGTGTGTGTGTGTGTGTGTGTGTGTGTGTGTGTGTGTGTGTGTGTGTGTGTGTGTGTACGTGCTACAGAGGGCTTTGGGCTTTGACAGCACAGTTTAACGGAGTGCAAGTGTAAGTGCAAGTGTCTATCCTTTGATTGTGTGTGTGTGTGTGTGTGTTCACCTTGGGTCACCCTGAACCTACAACCAATCTACTGCAATCAGACACATGAAAGCAATTTCTTTCTCTCTCTCTCTCTCACACACACACATACACAAACATACAAATGAAAACATGAGATAAGAAGAGAAAAGAAGAGAAATGAAAAAAAAAAATGACGAGCAGACAAGTGAGCAGACAACAGACTTATGTGTTGGAGCAGGTGTGTGTGTGTGTGTGTGTGTGTGTTTTCATGTGTGTGTGTGTTCATGTGTGTGTGTAATCTTATTGTTATCTTATGTGTGTGTAAACACCATCTGCTAACACTAAGCACTTGCAGGAGGTGAGTGTTGCATTTGTGTGTGTGTGTGTGTCAGGGTGTGTGTGTGTCAGGGTGTGTGTGTGTTAGGGTGTGTGTGTGTGTCAGGGTGTGTGTGTGTGTCAGGGTGTGTGTCTCACCAATACAGGACAGTCGGTCCTCTGTGGATTTGTAGCCGGTGTTGCAGGAACATTGGTAGCGTCCGATCATGTTCACACACTGTCCATTCCTGCACAGTTTATCACTCAGCTCACACTCATTAATGTCTGCACACACACACAAACAATTTACATACTCAATCATTAAAATACACAAACAGATGGGGAACTGATCTTTTGTAACACATGCGCACACACACACACACACACACACACACACACACACACACACACACACACACACACAGTCTGTGAAAGTACTTAACTGTGTCATGTTTCTCAGAAATCTGCTTTTTAAAGAATAATTATAAAGTCATAAAGGTGTCTGAGTAGAAAACCACACACAGTTTCTGTTTCACTGTTAATGAGTACAGCTGGACCTGATTAAGGGTTTATTATCAAGAATGAAGAAAAAGAAATACAGAGAAATAAATGAAAGGGAAAAAGAGAAGAAAAAGAGCAATGAGAATAAAAATGACTACAGGTGGGAAAGAATGAAAGAGAAGAGAAGCTAAAAGCTGTGTTTAGGAGCCAAAAGAATAAAGGAGAAAGCATAGATGACAAAAGAGAGATAGAAGAGAAAGAAGACATTAAAAGACAGAAAGAGAAAACAGGAGAAGAGAAGGTGAGAGACTAGGAAAGAAATAGTAAAGAGTAGAGAAGAATTAGTGAGGGAATGAGAGAAAATAGTAAAAAAGAAAAGAAAGTGGGGCATTAAGAGAAACTTATAAGATCACAGAAGATAAAAACAGAAAAAAGACATGAAAAAAAAACAGAACTGAAAAAAAAGAGTACACATTAGAGAAAGAAAAGAAAAGAAAAGTTAATATATACACTACCAGTCAAAAGTTTGGACACCCCTACTCTTTTTCATAGGTTTTTCTTTATTTTTTTTGCTTTCTACGTTGTAAAACATTA
>JAQQZR010000018.1:16801352-16812932 GCA_030068235.1 Notoglanidium macrostoma
GCGGGGGGGCGAGAGAGAGAGAGAGAGAGAGAGAGAGAGAGAGAGAGAGAGAGAGAGAGAGAGACAGGGTGGGAGAGAGAGAGACAGAGTTATAACTTCACACTTCAGTTTAAAATGAAACAGAAGTGAACTAGAACTGAATTTGCGCTATAAACCTTCAGGTCGTTGATGTGCAGGTACTCCTCGACGATGGCGGTGGATTTCTTCTCCAGCTCCTCCTCGCTCAGGGCGGGTTTGCTCGGCGCGGGCGTCGGCGCCGTTTCACGCTTCACTAATAAACGCAACACAACGCCTGGTTATGCATGCGATGATTTTCATTTAATAGTGCAGTTTATTTAACACCGATGTGTCCTTATGACTAACGTGTAGTGGCACGTTACAATAATATCCACATTCCATTTTAATTCACATATTATACTAATAACTAAAGACACTAATTTTTCACTAAAAGAAAAATATAAAGCTAAAATTTTTCATCTTCTAACTTTCCTAATGCTTAAAATTAATCTGAATTTAATCTTTATAAATGTAAATATTCTATAGGATTTCCACCTCCACTGCATAAATACTAATTAATACTACATTAATACTAACTTCACATACATTAGTGCTGATAGATATTTCAGTTTAAGAAGCACGTGGCATGTTATGCAGCCGACGCCACCGTGTGGACGGAAGAAGGAACTGCAGTTCACAGAAGTGACATTTTATCAGGAGTAACACGAGACGGAGATCAAATATGAATCCAGTTTGTATTAAATTGAGTCGTTATAAAATTATAGGAGCTAATTTCGATAAAGATGACGACCTGTAAGGCATCCATGATGAACAGTAAGAGGTGTATAAGCCCCCGTCCTTACCTGCGGTCTCTCGGCTGGCGGTTCGGTCTCGGCTCCCGCGTTCCCGCTCGTCCGTCATGCTGGAGACGCGGCGCACGTCTACGACTCGAGACCGGTCCTCGCTCTCCCTGCTGAAGCTGCGTTTAGTGACGGGGGCACGCGTCCTGTCCAGCCCTCGGTCCCGGTCTTCGCGGCTGTCCCGCCGGTCCAGGCGATCGAAGCGGTCCCGATCTCGCTCGCTGCGGTCTCGACTCGAGCTGCTCCTGTACGGGCGAGAACACACACTGCTCAGGTCAGTAACATCACGAGCAGGTTCCACAGCAAACTCGAAATCTTATACGTTAGATGCGACCCGCTGCTCCGCAGTTCTTCAGTTCCATCAGTTTAATCAGTGGCCCCAGACACCACGCGGCCCATAACGGAGATCAGAGCAGAGGCTACATTAACCTCCAACATAAACCACAGGGAAAATGCAGAGACTAAAGTTAGCGAAACCTTCACGAGCGTCTCAGCATGGTACAAATGCTAAACAATGTAGCAGGTCAATCTTTATTACCGTGACTAACATCACAGCCGGACGCCAAAAGACCTGAATATAACGTGAAGCACAGCAGTTAGATCTAAAGCGACAGTGAAGATGACCAAACACACTTGCCTTTGAGGAACCCTGCGCTCAGAGTCCAGTGAGGATGAGGAGGACGTGGATGAAGGTCCTGCCAGCTGAAGAGCTGAGAAACGGTTCAGCGTGCTCGTAGCCGGCCGTCCTGCATCTTGAAAAAGAAAAAGAACAAAATAAATCAGTAGGAGGTTCTCTGGAGTGAGGAACGTTACATCGCTCAGGTTACGCTAATCGATCAGGAGCGGAGCGGATTAGAGCGGCTGCGAGGAAACGCTAAACGTGCTGCAAGAGTAGAGAGCTCATGTTAGCAAGTACAGAAATTAGCAATCGAGCAAGTCGTACCTTGCTCAGTGCTGGTTTTGGCTCCGGAGCCACCGCTGCTCCCTTTACCCCAACTGCCCCATGAGCCCTTTCCTCCAGGGGCAAGAAGCTGATTGTTGAAATCCAAAGCACCAGGCTGCAGGAGAACGGAAATATATTTCAGCAGCCATTTTCATCTACCGAACCTGCAACCTGCATTTCTCTCCTGAGGTTATCGCCCGAGCCGTCACGGCTCCTTTATCTTAGGGAAGTAGTTCAGACTCCTCTGCATTAAGCACTTTCCTTTACTTTTACCGACACCGTGTGTGTGTGTGTGTGTGTGTGTGTGTGCGCGCGCAGTTTGAGAGATGTTAAGAATTTGTTTTTGATCCCAAAGAAAGAATTAGCTAGCACTGGACTTTATGTTTAAAATCAAAGAACAAACACAAACATGACGGCTCTTCGACATGCAACTAGCCTTCACTGTTAATTAAAATCTCAACATTTCGATTTCTCCAAAAAAACGAAACTGAATAAGAGGAGGTGGTTTTGTTTTCAGCACTCAGGCGTTCGATACCTTGGTGATCTTGCTGAGGCGGGACGTGTCGATGGGCCGGTTCTTGGTGCTGATCGGTACCGTGTTCCATCCCTCGTCCTGAGGCTGATTCATTCTGCCTCCTCTTCCTCGACTCGAGTCTTTCTTGGACAGAAGCTGCTGCTGCACTTTAATCTGCTCCCTGTGTTCCTCCAGTTCTGCCTCTTTATGGATCTGGTCGATGGTCTTGGGGCCCTGGTCACCTCGCCGGGGAACCCAGTTATTCTGTACACACGGAACAGACGAGGCGGGTCAGAGGCGGCACGTGCCACGCCTTCTCGGCTACGCTGATCCTGATCCCATTCGCTGAAGCCATCTTCGCTTTTTACTGCACGTTTTTAAAATGAATAAGCAGCGCACTTGAACTACTTAATAAGAACACAATATACACAGGAAATAAGAGTCTGTATTCCACAGGAGGACAAAAGGCCAGATTTTAGATCCTCATCGCTGGATGAAGAAAAAGAAAAAGCTCGGAAAGCACCAGGTCAAATAAATACAGCTTTTTAAAAAAAAAAAAGTAAAACACATCTAAGTGCAAGATGTCTGCTTTAAAAACTCGTTTTAACAGGAAAATAAAATCTTATATAAAACTGGTATAAAACCAAAGAGAAATCTGTAAACAAGATTAAATAAAGAAAATAAAATGTTTACTCTTCTCAGGTCCAGCACGTCCTGCAGCATGAAGCGGATCCTCGACGACGTCTTCCTCTCTTTTATAATTTTCTCCATTTGGTGGAAGTACTGGTCCATACGGGGCTACCACACACACACACACACACACACACACACACACACACACACACACACACACACACACACACACACACACGGGTTACGCTTTAAGTCCTTTAACATTACTTAAACTTCAACACTTAACATGACTGAAGCGTGTTAGGCATGGTGTGTGTGTGTGTGTGTGTGTGTGTGTGTGTGTGTGTGTGTGTGTTACCTTGGCCTTCTCGAAGTCCAGGTCCTTGCCGATGGTGGACAGGAGCCTGCAGAGGCACTCGAGACTCTCCTCGTCGTGGTTCTTCAGCAGCTTGACGATGCAGTCGTGCATGATCGGCTCCGTCAGCATCTTCAGCTTAAACAGCTCTCCGATGAACTTGATGTTGCCGAGGGAACGGCGGCGAGCTTGGTCCTTCGCTTCCTCCAGCTCTTCTTTCAACCGCTGACGAACTTCCTCCTGCAGTAACACATCAGCGCTCGGTTACGGCTCGCCGATCACGAGATTAATTAGGAGCTGCGAGTGTCTCAAAGTGACGGCCAAACTGCCGAATCAGGAGAAGTCTCGCTCGAGAGGATCAAACTCGTTCATGTCACGAAAAACGAACGCAGAGCTGCTTTTAATATGTGCGCAAGTAAATCAGTTCCTGCTCAAGTTTTTTATTTTATGTAGCCTGAGAGCCCAAGTTTAACGGCTAGTCACGCTCTTACTAGCATAAAGA
This sequence comes from Notoglanidium macrostoma, assembly GCA_030068235.1. Classification (NCBI taxonomy): domain Eukaryota; kingdom Metazoa; phylum Chordata; class Actinopteri; order Siluriformes; family Auchenoglanididae; genus Notoglanidium; species Notoglanidium macrostoma. The sequence continues at coordinate 16,805,157 of JAQQZR010000018.1, forward strand.
AATTCAAAAACACCAAACTGTCAAACCTTTTAAAGACGTAATAGAAATACATGTGCGAATATAAAAACTTCTAATGACTCGTGTGTAAAAGTGTGTGATGTACTGTACACAATGTACTGCCATGTGTGTGTGCACGCACGTGTGTGTGTGTGTGTGTGTTGCTGAGTGCGCAGCACCTCCTTGGCAGCGTCCAGCTCCTTCTGTTTCTGCTCGAACATCTCGTCATTGTCCTTGTCCTTCTCAAACTCTTTCTGGCAGCGATTCAGCAGCAGTTTGCGGAAATTCACAGTGGCTCCCGGTTTGTCCGAGGTGGGAACTTTCAGCTGGATGGGACACACACAATTGTGTTTTATAAAAATGTATCCATATATATATGGATATATATGGTTAAATTTAATACTCATGTCCGGCTTATTCAGCTTTACAATATCTCTCTCTTCCTAAAAATAAAGGACTTTTTTTTTTTTTCCATTTAATAATAAAGCTCCTCAGTTTCTCAATCCCATCAGTGATCAGTGGCCCAGACACATGGCACAAAACTGAGGTCATCATCAGAGCCACACACACACACACACACACACACACACACACACAGCGCAACACCAATCCACTGGACATGTCCTAATCCTAACAAGAATCTCATTTTAACAAGAACTGAGAACGTAACAGCGCTGCCACCTAGTGAGCAGGCTTGGGATCGATTCCTTTTTCAGGTGCCAATCATGAAACTTCAAATAATTATGAAGTTTGATAAGTTGTTTTCAAATATAAACACGGACTTCTGCAGCACATCATGAAATGTACAACGCATGTAGGATTAAAAACCACACAGACCGTCATAGCATGAAGAGCCACTAGATGGAGCTCTATTACATGTCAGAGTACTGATCAAAATGAATGTTTTCAGGTTACGTCTCCCCCTTGTGGTCTCCCAAAACTATTACACCACGCAAACAGTAGTGGAGAACATTGTGATACGGCTCGCAAACAAAGTGTCTGTCTGAATACATTTTTTAACCAAGAGACACCTCAAGAAAATAACCTGTGGATTATCGCGCCGCATGGCGTCCTTACTCGCGATTCACATAAAAACCGACACTGCTGCTACAGTTACATTTATGACACTTGGCAGACGCCTTTATCCAGAGTGACTTACTTACATCTTATTTTATACAAGTGAGCAGTGAAGGTTAAGGGCCTTGCTCAAGGGCCCAGCCACGGCAGCGCTGGGATTTGAACTCACAACCTTCCGATCACTAGTCCAATGTCTTAACCACTGAGCTAATAATAATAATAATAATAATAATACTACTAAAGTGTATATTTTGACATGACCAAACATGTAATCTGACTAAAACGCTGCGAGCGACGCAGCCGAGCATAGCGACTCACCCCCATAAGGCAGCGGCACATGTTGGCGTAAGCGACGGAGAAGTTGGGTTCGGAAATGGCTTTTTCGAATGTGAGGTCGATGACTCCTTTGAGTCTCTCCTCGGTGTCGATGGTCAGCTCTGTGACCTGCTTCATGAGCTGCTGGAACATCTGCGGCGTCAGTTTGTTCAGGATGCTACGCACTCTCCCGAACAGATGCTGGGTCTTGATCATATCGGCGTCGTCCTCTTCGGCGCGGGACTTCTTCACCCCCGGCTTCCAGGCTTTCTCTGCCTTGTTCAGCTGCACGTCGTCGTTCAGCGAGACGCTGGGGATGATCCTGCGCGGCTCTTTGCGCTGACCCTGCTGAGACCGACGCGGCCCTGGGGGCTGAGAGACGACAAGAACAAGATGGACCTCAATTAAAAGCAAAGAGAAAGAAAATCAAAGCTATTTAAACAAAATGCAGATAAACGGTTAAAACCTTCCAGATTTAAGCGCTTCCCCAAACGGATTACTGCTCTCCCTGATGTTTTAGCCTATGTAAATACAAGCACATCTGCAGCTTCCCTTAACTGCACAGTTAAACTCGCACAGATCTGAGAGTCAACGTTACTAATTAGTGCTGAACAGTTCCTATGGTGAGACTTACAGGTCCTCGTCCTCCTAAAAGAGGCGCTCTGCCCAGATTAGCGAACGAAGGCGTGAAATCAGGCCCGCAATTCATCAGGCGGCTCGGGTCCAGCGGCCGCAGCGGCGTTTTATTAGCCTGAAGGGCAAAAGAGGAGGGAAAAAATGTAAGAGTACTGAGAGGAAGCGGATTTTAAGAAATGCACGTTTAGAAATTATCAAATTGCAGGACACAGATTGGGAAAGAATAGAAAAATAAACAAACAGCAGTCACTGTACTCCGTGCCTCGGCACCTCACGGCGCTCCTACAGAGCCGCCCTCACCAACGTGCTCACGCCTACCTTGTCCAGAACGACGTCGGTGATGTGCGGAAGGCCTTCGGGTTTGTGCATGCTGGCACTGATGAACTGGAAGCGCAGCAGGAATTCCCGATCGTAGCTCTTCTTCTCCTCCGGATTAATGGGCTTCCAGTGCTCTATTTGGGGGAGGGGGGGGGGGGGGGGGAACAATGAAGCTTCACACGGATACGAGATCTCCAACAAATAACGACTAATAACGCATCATGTCTTTGTGAACGCGACGTTTCCTGGCTCACCCTCTTTATACTGATATTTCTGCTCCACGGACTTCACCGTCTCGGGCTCGATGTTCTCCGTGTCCAGTTTGTCCTCTTTTTCCTCCCACGTCTCCTCCATCTCCTCGGGGGAGGGAGAGGCAGCGGGACGAGGCTCTGAGGGCTGGCCCTCGACGGGAACCGGCTCAGGAGCGAGCTCCTTCTCCTCCTCCGGCTTAAATAAATAAGTAAATCATTTTTAGAGGAAAACGTTTCAACAATGTGCAAAATGTGTCATCAATTACTGCAGCTCTAATTATAAATACTAAATCACAATTAGCTCTGATCATTAAGGGAGAGCAAGGATTGATATTAAAATAATCAACTAAAGGGTTCTTCAATCAGGGATCTGGAACACCGAAAGGAAAGTTCATCTGGAAGACAGACATCGTAGGGAGCCAGAGGCCCAGGAGGCAGGAACCAGGAGGCTCCATTTCAGCAACGAGCTTCTCAAGTGGATGTCACACACCCCCACACACCCCCACACACCCCCACACACCCCCACACACCCCCACACACCCCCACACACCCACACCTCATGACGCCAAGATAAGTGAAGAGACAAACCTCTTTATAGGCGTCCAACACGTCTCCCACCACTTTATTATTCAGATCGCTTTTCTTCAGCTTCTTCTTCTTTGGCAGAACCGCTGAGAACGCAAAGGAAAGCGAGTTCCGATCATCACACACACATTCAACATCTACAGCCACAATGCTTCAAAATAGTCAGGAAATTAAAAAGAAAAATTTCACCAAGTGCTAATTTCCAGAAAATATCCACAGTAACGACCAAAAAGGCTAAAGATTAAAAGAACCACCATACTGTAAACTGATAAACACCATGCACCAAGGATTATGGGTAATTTCACTTTTCTTTTTTTTTAAAGGGAACGTGCCAAATAGCGAGTTATAAGCAATCCTGTTGTACAATTTAAAAACACACACATTTTTAGGACATGCTGGTTTTGAAGGACGCTCCAAAATAAAACAGCACCACGTTTACCTGAAGAATCACCTCATTTAGAATGAATAATAATAATAATAAGAGTTCCCTTCATGTAGCCATAATTAGCTCTGACTGCTAACTGTTACTAAACATTTTAAAAACACCCTCCAGTGTAAAGATGCTTTATAAATAACTAAAGTGAAATGAATAAATAAATAACTACAAATAACAAAAAGTAATACCATCTACGGCTCACCTTGCATAGTTGTCTCCTCAGCAGGAGTGGGCTCTTCCTCCACCCTCTCCTCCTCCTCCTCCTCCTCCTCTTCTGCAGAAGCAGATGTTTTTGCATTGATGTCCTGAACCTCAGCCAGCTCGGGTTCCACCTCCGGCTCCGGTTCTGCCTCCAATTTCTCGTCTTGCAGCTCCTCGGGCTCTGGGGGCAGACCGTTGGCCAGCGGGACGACCTCGGGCTCAGAAACGGGCGTGACTGCGGCTGCTGGGGTGGACGTGACCTCAGGAGATTCCGTCTCCCCATTGGCTGCTGTAGCAGGGGGCGTGTCCTCCTCAGCAGGCGCCGCTATACAGACAGTGGAGTCAGGAAGCGGCGTTTCGGCGCAGAGCTCGGGCTCCTGCTCAGAGTTCTCGTCGTGAGCGCACGGCGGTTCAGGAGCGCACGGCGGTTCAGGAGCGGCGGCTTCAGGCTCCTCCTTCTCTTCCTCCTCCACCTTTTGGGGCGTGGTTTCAGGAAGCACGGGGGCGTCGACGCTGTCGCTCTTCGTGGGCTCTGCGGGCAGAGCTGTGGGAGCAGGAGACGAGGGTGGAGAGGGGTCCGAAATGTCGTCTTCACTGGGTCCTGGAGGCACTGGAACCGCCGGAGCTGCGATTACGTCCGGGACGGATTTCGGCTCGGGGGAAGGATCTGAATGAGGCGGTGGGGTGGAGGCAGGAGCTGAAGGGCTCGAGGACTTCCCACGATCATCTGAACACACACGAGGAGAAATTCTGGGTTACAGCAAGGAAGACTGAAATAAGAGCAGGAACTTATCCTGAAAGAATTAAAGGCGTGTTTACCGAATCGGACCACCGGAGCAGCGGCCGCAGGAGCCACGCTTTCGCCGTTCGTCTGGGCCGAACCGCAGACCTCGGCACCTACAGACTGGCGAGAGAACAGGGAGGGGAAAAAGAAATGAGAATTACTCCATTTCTACAAACTTACGGTTTAACCCAAACCTGAAGATCTTCATTTTCCAGCACAAAACAAAACTAAACGCCACAAAATGTGAGCAAAACTAAAATTCTACATCCAGAATAAGTCATTTTTATAAACGAAAATAAAAGTCAAATTGCCAATTTTGCATTCCGAATAAATTTTCTGCATAAAGCCGATTAGGGGCGGAGCTACACGAGCCCAGGATTAGCGCTCCTTCACAGAGCAGCACGGCAGCCACGGGTGCCAATATTTATCCTTTAGGTAAGAATATGTCCGACATGAATAGGATCGCTTGGATTGAAAACTAATCTTACGTGAGGAGGCGTGGGCGTAGACGTGGTCCTTCCTCCAGACATGATCTCTTCCGTGATGTCACGTCCTCCCTGATTGGGGTCTCGTATTCTAATCTGGAGGACATTTTAAAATGTTACCATTAGCACTTTAATCATCCAAAACACAGGAATTACGGCAGGAAGCGTTCAGAGATGACGTGAAGAATGTTGCAAATCACAGACCGAAAGCAGATAAAACAAACAAAAAAAAAATCCACGTTGGAACACTGACATCATAAAACATTACATGTTTTAAAACCATAAATTCAGGTTCAATTTGACTATGACATCACAGTCACATGACCTTTATATTGTTACTTAAAAAAAAAAAAAAAAAAGACTAAAAATGATCCTTCGACACTTGTTTATGAAGACGTGTCTAAAAGCACGTTTAACTTCATTACCTGTTTGCGCTCCCTTTTGTGCTGTTGGGGCGGGGCTTGCTGCTGAGGGGGTGGAGCCTGTTGCTGCTGGGCGGGGTTCATCATGACCGGCCCAGTGGGCACTGAGGCTTGGTACGGCGCTTGCGCAGGATAATACGCTCCAGCTGGAGGCGGGAAGAGAAACACAAACATCCCAAATCAGAAATATTACACGTTTGTTCACGTTTCTCCCCATCAGACATCTCAGTGCTGTTTTAAATAAACGTCAATAAACTTGTACAGGTTCAATCCAAGTCCACAATGCAGGGTTGCTCTCATTCACAATTCAAACTCAGTTTGGGGAGAAAAATTTTTAATAAATAAAAGAAGTTTGTTTCCACCTGCATCATGGATTCAACCACATGCAAGTGGCGAAGTCGAGCGATTTCAACTCAATTCAGTCAAAATAAGTCGAGGGGAAGAGAGCACGTGTAGCCAGTTGTACCAGTGAACTGAAACCGGAGCGCAGCGAGTGTTTTATTCCTCTTTCACCGCAGCCATTCGGCAACAATTACTTACTGTTTACAATTACTTAAAACAACTGGAGACTCCTTCCACACGTTACATAAATAAACCTCTCCTTATTCCTCTTCACCACATCCATTTTTACATCTGTTCATCAGTGGCGCGTGCCCTGTACACGTCCCTGTGAATGCGCCGTTTCCATAGAAACGATAACATCAGGAGGAGCGCATGAACCTGCGCTACGGTCAGAGCCGCCGTTATAGAGAATTACTCAACACCGTCTGACCAATCAGGATCCAGAACTCAGCAGCAGCGTGGAAGGCGAGTACGACTTCACTTCATACACCGAATTCCCGTCTGACCGATCCATAACGACGCCGGTTCAACTGGCTACAGGAATCAGGGATACATAAAAACCATGCAGGGAAGGGGGAAACAAACAAACAAAAAAAAACAACAAAAAAAAAAACAAACAAAAAGTGAGAGATTTGACTCCAAACGCCGACTCATGAGGCACAGCAACACGGCGAGGATTTGTTTAAAAATAAATACATTGCAATTCACCTCACAGGCAGCAGGGGGCAATGAAATAAATAAACCAAAACCGTCTTTATAAAGGTCCAAAATTGCACCGAAGACGCTGAATATCAATGTTTTTGGAAACAAATTACTATTTATTAAAAAATACAAAACATTTTTTCAAGTCAGTAGTAAGTGCAGCCTCATGAGTCTTACGGGAGTCGGACAGCGGGAGAACGCGGCCAGAACACTGTTCAGTAGTTTAGGGTTCGGTGTCCATGCCGTGAGGGTTATAAATAAATAAATAAACAAACAAACAAAACCCCAAACAGCCCTGCGTTGTGTTCCACACTCACCGGAGTAGCGGTGGGAGGTGAGAGGAACGGCGTGATGAGAGAGACGGCTGTTCTCTCGAACCGCGCCTCTCCCCCCACCCCCCCGCCTCTCCCTCACTCCCAGAGCGGCCTCTGAACTCCGCCCAGAGCGGAAAGGCGAGAGAGAATAGAAGAAACAGTAGAAGGTGAATGACAATATTACAAATATTTCAACAGCACAACCGGCGGCTAGAGAACCTGCGACAGTCAGACGAGACAAAAACAAATACATAAAAAATAAATTTAAATAATAAGACAAAAGGGAGAAGAGCGCGGGGCGGAGCTGGTTAGTCCGGTTCAGAGGAGAGGGGTGGGTTTGACAGAGCTGAAGAGCTTCTTACCATACGTGGAGCTGTAGTCGGGGTTGGTTCCGGTGAAAAAGCTCTGTGCGCTGGCCACCGGGTACTGCTGCGCCTGGTGGACGTACGGCGCGCGGTACTGCGACACGGAAACAACGCAGAGTCACAAGCCGTTAAAAAAAACTAAAAAATAAACACACAGTTCAATAACACAAGCCTGATACAGGTGTAGCTTCTGTTAAGTTCATCTCGCTTTAGCACTGAGAAGTGGCACTAGGACCATGAGCGGTCGGGTCTTTACGCAGCACCATGTGGAGGCGTGTCCTACCTGTCCAGGCTGGATGAAATAGGAGTGGGGCTGAGAGTTGGTCGGGAACGGGAGCTGCTGCTGCGGGATCACCATCATCTGAGAGGACGACGGGAAGACGTGAGGGGGCGGGACGGTGCGCGGTGGGTTACTACTCGCCACCCGTGGGGCGTTACTCTGCAAACTGCCCCGGGGGTAAAATGGCTGCAGAGAGAGAGAGAGAGAGAGAGAGAGAGAGAGAGAGAGAGAGACAGAGAGAGAGAGAGAGAGAGAGAGAGAGAGAG
>JAQQZR010000018.1:16813032-16830031 GCA_030068235.1 Notoglanidium macrostoma
AGAGAGAGAGAGAGAGAGAGAGACAGAGAGAGAGAGAGAGAGAGAGAGAGAGAGAGACACACACACACACACACACAGAGAGAGAGAGAGAGAGACACACACACAGAGAGAGAGAGAGAGAGAGACACACACAGAGAGAGAGAGAGAGAGAGAGAGAGACACACACACACCGAGAGAGAGAGAGAGAGAGAGAGAGACACACACACACCGAGAGAGAGAGGGAGAGAGAGAGAGAGAGAGAGACACACACAGAGAGAGAGAGAGAGAGAGAGAGAGAGAGAGAGAGAGAGAGACAGAGGGAGGGGGATTTAGAGGTTAGTCTTCACCACACGCAACTCTTTTAAAGTCTGACCTAAACATGAGGAAAGTGTAAATGTATGTAATGTAAAAGGCGTGGCTCTGGAAGTAACATCCATTTGAATAAAAATACAGCGACAAAGAAAGAAAATAAAATTGTAAAAACTCAGAAAGTTTCAGTTTAAAAAAATAAGTTTACAGAATTCAGAAATAAAAGAATGAATCATATTTGAGAAAAAGCTTTTTGCTGGAGACCTACACGTGCAGCACGTCTCATCTCACAACACTCACGTGATCTTTATAACGACCAAAGAAAAGTCAAGCCAAAACGTTTCATTCAAAAAAAAAACAATATCGATTGGAGTGTCACAAGACATTTTGGTCATTTTTACAATATGGACATGTTACTGCTCCGCCACGGCGCGGCGGCTTCCTGTAAAGGTTCCAGCTGGAACTTAGTCCTTTGCTAAAACATGCAAGTACGGAAACAAAATCAACAAAAAAAAAAAAATCAGGAAAATAATCGGAATAACGTAAAGAAAACACACTGGAGTGCATTCAAGCTCTTGGTACCCTGAACATAGAGAAATAAAGCAAATAAAGATATTAATACTAAATAAATATTATAATACAACTTCATCCCGTACAGAAGCCCTGAAGCGCAGGCGAGTTCGGCCTCGTTACGGAGTTCTGAACGCCGCAAACTCACGCCGAACCACGTGGAAGTGCTGCTACTCACTGCAGCTCCGTCACTGAACAGAATTATGACGTAATGTTTCATCGTTTAACAACTTGCAGTTCCGGGCTTCTGTAAAGTCGTGCTCGTTCTACTGCATGCACAGAAACCGTCACCGCAAGCACCCGGAGCGCCGCACACACGCACGCGCACGCACGCGCGCACGGCGTCAACGCCACAGGCGGAAAAGCAAACAGAACAGGAGGAAGAGGAAATGGAGAAGCGTTCTCTCTTAGGTTTATTTATTTATTTTTACCTGCAGTGACCTGAATCCACCCTTCATCCGTAAAGCACACAGCAGAAGACAGAGCAGAGCGAGAGAGCGAGAGAAAGGAGGACAACACGGAGAAGCGGTTAATCAGACAGCTGTTAGCAGCAGCGGCTAATCAAGCAGATGTCTAAAATCTACACATCACTAACAACTTCATGGTTTTGAAACTTGACTAATAAATAAATACACATTCATTTGAGATCTAAGCAAATTTACTTTAAATTCTTCATTTATGAATTTTGTCAAGGAGCAGACGAGGAGTCGCCCTGCAGCCGCTCCTTCAGGCCGAAACGCTCCAAACCACAGAAACCAGCAAAACGCTCCGGATGGAGATCCACAGACACGCGGCACCCGACATGGACAATAACCCTGCCAGTCTCAAAGAGGACCCTGCTAACAACTCACTTCTTAAAGGGGTGTGTGTGTGTGTGTGTGTGTGTGTGTGTGTGTGTGTGTGTGTGTGTGTGTGTGTGTGTGTGTGTGAGAGAGAGAGAGACTAAAACGTGTTAGTACCTGTTGGTGTAAAGCACGAGGCCCCGGTGCAAACTAGAGGACAGCAGAGGAGAGAAAGAGAGGTCAAAGGTCAAGATAAGGGAAGAAACAGAGGAAAGACTCGAGTCCTTCGTTCCGGTAACGGACTAAAGACGTCCTCACAACGACTCGAAATCACACGAGAGGAGAAGAAGAAAGAGGCGGCTCGGAAAAACGGAGAAAAACAGCCAAGCATGAACGGGAACTGGAGGTGTTCCTACGGGGAACTGGAGGTGTTCCTGCGGGGAACTGGAGGTGTTCCTGCGGGGAACTGGAGGTGTTCCTGCGGGGAACTGGAGGTGTTCCCGCAGAGACGTTTCCCTCTGATTAGGATCGATTTTTATTATAGTTATATTTGAACACAAAGATTTTACCTGTGAAGAGCTTCTTCAAATTTAAAAAAAGGGGGAAAAAAAAAAAAAAAAAAAAAAAAGAAAAAAAAGAAGCTACTCAGGGCACTTAAAAAGACGACAATTACTGGAACGCGGACGTGCTCACGTGCCGCCTCCCTCGAGGCCATGAAGGCGGAGCAGCCCGTCAGCGCAGCCACGTCAGAGCTGGTCAGCGCGCCGCGTCAAATGAACGGCTTTCGGCTTCGTGCCCACGTCTAACCGGCGTCACTGCGAGGGCGAGTCGAGCGAAAAGCGACACACCGCCAAACTATTTAACTTCCTCTGGAGGAATTTAATGAAATGGAGATGATGGTGAAAAGGTGATGTTTGTGATGCGTTTATGCAATAAACAAGGCAAAATAAAGAAGTGAAGGTTTTCACTCGTCTCACCCTCATAAAGGACACGACGGCGGAGAACAACGAGCACGAAATCTTAACCCGGCCTAAAAATCGCCACGTAAACCACACAAACACACGTTTTAAAAATCAGACTTTACATCCTGTTGTTTTCTTACACAGAAAACCTGATAAGATAAATTTCTACAGTAAACAAACAAACAAACCAACAAAGTAAAAAACAACTAAGCTAAAGACTACTGAAGAATCATCAGTCAAGAGGCGTTAAAGACAAATTAACTTTATATTAAAATAAATCAGCAAACAAAAACACACGAAAAAACAGATGTGGAGCGTTTAGTAAAATGTAACCATCATATAAATATTCATAATTATACACAAATGATATGATTTATAAATAATTATTTAACTCAAGTCTTTAAACTGCATTTGATTTCAAACTAATGATCACAAATGTATTAAACTAGTTTCAGTGAGTTTATGTTTCAAAGCCAACAGCAGCTAAACGTCGCTGTTCGTAGTGAAGCGGAGATTAATACCTGTCTGGGTTGGGGTGCAGAGTTCATTGGTGGAGGTGGAGTGGCAAAAACAACAGAGGTGGGCTGACCAGGGGGGTAAACAGCCTGCGGAGAGGAGGAGAGAGTTGAAGGGTGAAAGGTCAAAGGTCAGCTGCGCGCAGGAATGAGGAAAATTGATCCCGAAAACACTCTTCGAATTCCTGAACTGATCTGAGGACTCGCAGCCTCCCGGGAGCCGTTACCATAGTTACGGCAAGCTACGTAAAGCTAGCATAGTTAAACCTTAACGCTAATCGGCTTTCTATCTGCAACAGGATTAATAAAGTAATTCTGCACTAAATCGTGTTCGTATCCAAGCCGAGACGCTCGTCACCGAACGCCACCTGCGATCATTTATCACTCAAACAATTAACATAATTCAGCGCAAAAGCATGTCTTTTAAACTGCCTACTTTAACCTAATGTGAAGCTGCAATGCGATTGGCTCTCACCGATGTCAATCCTGGTGAGGGGGCGGGGTGAGGGATGGCGGGCGGTCCTGTGATAGGCTGAGGCGGCTTGTTCATTTCCCGTGGTTCTGCATGAGGGGCGTCTCGAACCTGCCTGCCAAACTGCGCACACACACACACACACACACACACACACACACACAGCAGGACTTTAACACAGTAATGTGTCTGATTTGATGCTGAAATATTTAACAAATAATGCTACAATTTTATTAATTAAAAAAAAAAAAAAAGACCCAGAATCAGAGAAACAGACCTGCACATATAAAGTATCACATGGTTTCAGTCACATGACCGACGTTACCGCAGTCTGGGTCAAATCCTATTTACTCCCAGCTGGCTCTGAATACTAAATACTGAAACTAACACCAGCATAAAGACTAAAGACTTACAGAGATGCTAATACTCAAAATATTATTTTACATGTTTAGTTTTGAAAACAAACAAACAAAAGAAACTAAATAGAGCAGGAAGTAGAATCTAAAAATATTGAAACTTGAGAATATAAAAACAAACTGAATAAAACATATAATTTCAAAACTGCAATTAGAATTGGAAGGCAGATAAACCCGTTATAGAAACTATAAAATGAAAATAACTAAAACAAGAAAAATCCAGAATTGCAAAGCTTGATAAAATTAGATATAAAATCTCAAAACTAGAATAAATTAAATATATAACAGATAGACATTTACATAGAGAGAAATAAAAAGGGAGGAAACCACAGGGTGGCGTACCTGTGAATCAGGGAGAACCTCTTAGACACTCAGTAGGGACCCTACGCAGTGTGCACTTAACGTCAACTCTAAAGTTTAGAAGGAGAAACAGATTATTCAACATTTTAGGATAATAAAGGGACAGAACCGTGTGTGTGAGACAGTAGTAATGAGGGTGGGGTATACTGTGTGTACAGATAACAGGATTAACCCCACCCTCACTGCAGCCTCACACCTCAAAATATCCAGTTTGAACACAAGTGAACTGGTTCAGTGGGAATCTAATGAGATCCGCAGAGCAAAATTATATTTCACAGCTATTTAAAGTTTTATAGCAAAAGAAGGTTTTACATAACTGCGGTATTGAATCCCACACACATCATTTCTGTATAATTAACATAACGAAATAACTAATAGGAGTATAATTAACGCCTGCGAACACAAATGAGGCGTGGAAGCACATGAAGACGTGAGGAGGCCATTAAACAGGACCGAAACGGGTTCAGCAGCGTAGGTGATACCTGGGTGCCAATACTTTATGACACATCATATCAACCTCTCCTGGATGTGTTGGAGTTCTTGTGCATCTTTTCTTCCCTCTCTGTGAGGAAACAGCCGAAACGGACATTTCCACTGCGCCCCCCTGAAGCACGAGCCGCTCAATAAGTCAAGCTTTTACTCAAAAGTAACGCGGTTAACGGCGTTCAACAGAAACGCGCGAGCGCCTACGGAGTGACGAGGCGCACGAGACCGCAGCAGCAGGAGACAAATCGAGTCGCGCGAGGGGGATTTTACATAAAATGACGTCAGCGAGCACGGCGTTGACGTGACGCTGCTCTGAAACACGAGAAGGCAGGTGATGACGTCGCTCCTGAGGCACCTGAACAGCTGCAACACGCTTATTTTCTTACGTAAATATCAGAACGTGTGTTCGGGCATTTTCCCTCCGAGACTTTGTGGATGTTTAAACAGGAACGTGTTTACGCTTCAGTACTTCACAGCGGTGCGGTATTTCTTAGTCAAGTCTCAGTAAGCACGTGTCCGAGTCGATATAAACAAGGGTTTTGTGGGCTTCTGTCCTCGAGCTGCTGCTAGCGCTACTGATAGCGGTTAGGTAATGTGTAGTGATGGCCCATGCTAGCTGCAAGCCACCATGCTGTAACCTCGCTGCAGCTCATCTTCCATGATGAAGTGATAAACAGGGCGAGTTAACGCTCCACTGCACAAAATATTACAGCATGGTAATGTAGGAATGTAAAATATGACTTCTGTTCAAACACTTAACGCAGTTTTCTTCCACTTCCTAAGATTTAACCTTGAATGTGATTTTTATTAAGTAAGAAAGTGATAACGAAGGTCACGGAAATAGATTTAATTCAATAAAACTACAATAAACTATGATCAACTTCAAGGTTATAACGGTTGCAAATTGTCCACATGAGCCAGAAAGCCGAGGGAAATGTGCCCTCAGGAGCAGCTCCAGCTAAACCAAGGTGTTCATGCTAAATAGTGCACTAGCTGAGCTATCTAAGCCGTTATTTATGTGCCCTTATGGAGTGCACATGTACAGGGAGCTGGCATCCATTTGGGATTCACCCACAGAAACTTTACACTTCGGAACCATATGGCACTGCGCGCGACACGCTTCTGTACATTTCACTCGGGTAAATTAGCGTCAGAAGGCAGAAATGTGGCCGGGTGAGGAGTTCAGGACCACATCAAGTCTCTCACGAACTTTTACGTACATTCATTACGTGGCTGTCTGACTAATTTGGAAGTCAAAAAAAAAAAAAAAAAAATTAGGACGCGGCCTACAAACAGGCCGGGAGGGAGGGGGGGGGGGGTGTCACTGAGGGGTGATTGTTAACGCTATTGCTAATGCTAACCGAATAGCTTTGCTCAATGGCAAACCCATAGCCGAGCTCGAGTTCATTGGCATTTAGCACGAATCCTAGCAAATTCAATAACACACGTCACGATATTTATACAGACTTTAAAATATTGAATTATAGCCTTGTTCACGTCAATGCTATTCGGTTAGCCACAATTAGCTCAACATGGAGATTACGAATCCACTCCAGATTTTGGTTCAACTTCCATTTCCGTATACGTCACATCGACCAGGGAAGTAAATGGCCGCCATTTCTTTTATCTTTAAGTCAGCTTACAACTAATACATTATATATCATTTAATTTACACTTTTAGGTTATAGTTTACATTTTTTAATTTAATACGATTTGCGCGCATCGGCAACCATTTTGTTGGCTACAGTCATTATAAATAATATCAAAACTACTCGATCGCGTTAGCATTTGGCTAATTTCCACTAGTTGTCAAGGTTCGTTGATGGACAGCATGACACTTAAAGCTTCAAGTCGATCGAATAAAAAAAGAAAAAGAAAAAAAAAAAAAAAACCACACAAACAATCGGCGTTTTCTGAGATGAACTCGAAGTTGTATTTATAAATTTTGTTTAACGATAATAAGTGTACAGTTTATTTATTAAATCGCCTCAGTCAGCGTCGACACCCGCGATGACGCAACACCTCGGGCAGGATTCAAATCGCGGACCGGAGCTTTAGATCCGGACTCGGAATGTCGGCTCGTGAGCCAGATGGAACTCGTGAGTAAACTCTGAGGTTCCATTTCACGCGCCGACATTTCACTTTTAAATGGAGCAAAATGTTTCAAACATTGCCAATAAATACTCTAAAAATAACAGTCAACGGAGATCAAAGCGATGGACTTTGAACTTCAGAGAGAGAGAGAAACCCTTACTGCGCTTTTTAAGTAAAGAATAAAGAGTCCGGCTGCTGTGCTGAGGCAGAAACGCCACTGGCTGAAACTCGGCTAGTTTTCTGCTCCCTGTGGACTGTAATGTTCAGGCTCTTTCAATAAAAACCGCCCCGAGCTTCAGTTTAGCGCAGAAACGCTTCCGAAGTGAAGGCTGTGATTAAAGGCAGCTGTAGCGAGGCTGAGGCTGGGCAGAGAGCTGGCCAACACCGGCCGGAGCCGCGAGTCAGGGCCCACCTGGCCCTCATGAGGACAGCTAAGCTAGCATGTAGCATAGGCTAGCTTTGGGATTTACTCACCGGTGTGTCTTGGCAGGTCTAAAGCACGCGCTGAAATGACTCGGATTTATTTCTGAACGCTTTAAACAGAGAGCACGCGGCGCACAACTTCGGACTTCCGCGCGCAGAAATGTCAGAACTAATGTGGGAGAAATGTATACCTTCAGCTTTACTGTCACTTTCCGTTTAAATCCCCAACTAGCGTGCAGGAGAAAGGCCAAAAAAAGTGACGGTTTCTTTTAAAAGAGGAATCGATTCAGTTTTCAGAAGTCGCTACAAACATGTCGGAAGCCTCCAGAGCGAGCCTCTGGACTGGAGGTCCATGATTAAGGCGCGGATGGTGTCGGATTGCCGGGAAACTGAAGCACACTGTTCTGCTTAAACACCGAGAAGTACACAAGCCATTCGCTCCCCTTCAGTCCCGCACAGACAGCACGCACCGCACCGGGCCGCCGCTCCGTTTTAATCCCACCCGTATTCATGCGAGCCCCCGCCCTCCCGCGCTACGATTGGCTAGCGGGCCATGCTCGCGAGCGGTCCGCTGATTGGACAATACAGATGACCTCTATCAAACGCGAAAATAAGAATAAAAATGAAAATAGCATGATTATAAGTGAATATGTAAAATATTTGATAAGAACGAAATACAATTACTGAAATTTATAATATAATATAACATAATATAATTAGATGACTGCTAAGTACTGAGAAATATAAGAAAAATGGGGAATAAAAAAACAACAAACATAACACAAATAACGTTATATAAAATATTAAAGTCAAAATATTACTTAAATTCTAATAATATAGCTGAGATTTACCGCAAATGTAAAGTAATCAACATAATTTTGGCAGGAAAAATGGGGGGGGGGGGGGGACTTCTCACTAGTGTGTGTTCGCTGCTTGGATGGGTTAAATGCAGAGGTGAATATTATTTATAATTTGTATTAGTATGTTCTATTATTATATGTAGTCTGATTATTAGAAAATAATAAAATAGGTGAGATTTTTAAGCAAATATAACATAATACTGTATAATATCCGTTTTAATAAAACGAGATCCGTTATAAATCTGATTCCAAATAAGCACGAACAGAAAAATACATTTATCCTGTAATAATAATAAATAAAGGGAGCGGAAAACAAGATCAAATAGAGTAATAAAAACACTGCAAGTAAATATTTAATTGAATAAAATTTAAAAACGGTAGTGCTTTTATTATTATTATTATTATTATTATTATTATTATTGTAAAAACGGTTTTTTGAAGATCATTTAAATATCAAAAATGTGTCCGTTTAGAAAAACTGTCCAATCAACGTGCTCCTCGTGCGCCTGCTCTCTCAGCCAATCCTCGAACAGCAGGGCGGGTTTTGCCAGAATGCGGTTGGGAAATGCAATAACGCATTTTAATAAGCCGCATGTGAACTTCCAGGTTATTCGGGTCAGTTTCACGAAGTCGCGTGGGCACTTCCGGGTTAGCAGTTTTTTTTTCCGTCACCGCATGACGTCGGCACGTCTTTCATATTGAAAGGGTCCAAACTCAGTTATAAACCAGTCCATGTTTCCAGAGAGACGCAGCTCTTCTCCGATTTAATCGTTTACAACTCGGTTTACGGTTATCGGATTTTCACAAAGTTTGCGATGTTGTAAACATAACACCTTTCTGTATAATCCCAGTTGATCTAAATGTCAATAGATTGCTACTGTCGTTGTTTAAGTTGCACCTAATTGCTGGAAACTGACAGCAAAACACTGATGTGTTAAATGTAGTACATTTGGACAGGAAAGAATACAGAAGAGAAAAGAACAGACCTGCCAGTGTTGTGCCAGATGTTTTACCGCTGATGTTAAATTTATAACCACTTATTATAAATAACTACATCCCAAAATAATTCAGATTCAAGACAGTTGTATTTTATTTCACATAGCAGCCAAATTTAACAACATTGTAATTACAAAGTAAAAATAACTTTATAACAAGTGTCACATCATTAGCTATCTTTAACATGAGACATAACCTACTGCTGATCTCAGCGATCATGATATTACAAATTGCATCTCTGCTGAGCCGAGAGTAAACGAGCGTCCATGTCAGACCTGCTCTGTGGTGCTTCTGTGATGATCTGTCTCCACTGATGAAAGTAGGAATTTTACATGCTAAAAGGCTCAGTGAGTTTAAAGAGTATATCACCGACAATATGTTTAGAAAAACTGCACTTGCAGCAGGTTTATTCATCTGTGTTTGTGTGTGTGTGTGTGTGTGTGTGTGTGTGTTTATTTAAATACTGTTTAACAATATAAACAACAACCACATTGAACAGGTTAAAAACAGAGAGCAAGTAAGAAACAAAGAAAAAACAAAACTAGTAAAAAGACGATACAGAAAATTGACCAGTAATAAAAAATTATAAATGAAGTAACTGAACTGAATTGCATGGTTTTTAATATTTATTTTTTTATCTTTCTAAAGGTGCTACATATATTTATTGGTAGACATTCTGTTCTACATTTAATATCTACAAATTTCTACCTTCTCAATTTAGCATCTTTTCTGTCAAATGGTTTCTATTCATTAATATTCATAAACAGACCATCCATGTTCATTAATATTGAAATGTTAATGCACCTTGCAGCCTTTAATGTGTCTATGGCAGGATGTGTATAGATCTGGCACTCAATAAAGGGAGGAAAACCTGGCTTTGACTGTCAACACCAACATGGTTATGATAGAGGGAACTTGTGTATCCTTGGCCTAAGGCTAGTGGAACCAAGAAGCATGATCATACTTGTTTCCATTAGAAGGCTCTCAGTGGCCCATGTACACAGCAACACCCAGGACATCCTCTCCATCTTAATAAATATGAAAAGGCCACGGGACAAGGGCATGGGTGTCAGTGCGCTTTCTCTTAGACCAGAACTCAGCTTCGTCTCAGCACTGTGCAAGGTTCCATCGCTAGTATCATGATGACAGTTGCAACCACACCAGGGCCCAAATGCTTCTCTTGGTGAATGACCATGGAAAAGACCCTGAAAGTGAACAAACTACCCATGCTAACTGGTTACACATTCATGATCACCTCCTCTGCCACTACTGGACAACGTTCATTGTGATTGAAGGGACCATGGTCTAGGTTGCTACCAAACTCAAAGATAAACCTACCAGTTTACACCTGGGAAAACACATACACATCCTGATGTGGTGTTGGCATATGCCATGCAATACCCTGAGCTTGTAGAATGTCTGTGGTCAGGGTGGTGGTGGATCCAGACCCTAACCTTGGAAACCTCAGGTGTGAGCAGTGAATACACACTGGATGGAAGCTAGTCCATCACAGAGCACCACTCATTCACAGCAAGGGGCAATTTAGTGTAGCCAATACACTTACTGGCATATTTTTGGGAGTAAACCAGAGAACCCAATAGGAACCCCATGCAGACATGGTGAGAAGAAGCAAAATCCCACCGTACTCAGTAATCTGAGCTCAGGATAGAACCAGGAACCCTGGAACTTTGAGAATGCAATGCTGCCTGCTGTTCCACTGTGCATGGCCTTCATGTCCCAACTAATGACTGAATTTAGTAAGGTACAATTCCAATTCCAAGATGACCTCATATCAGACCCAAGATGGTGTCCAGCAATACTGGGTCCTGCCTATTGTGCTCCAAAAGGCTCATATGTCCTTCCAGCAATCCATTAACACTGTGCTCAGTGATACCATCATCCACACCAAACATATGCTCCAACTCTGAAAGCAGGGAATGAACAAATAACCAACCAGTATTCTGCAGTATTCTGGAACCACAGGAATAATAGTGGAGTGTAAGAAAGTTTCCCCAACCAACTACCAAAAACAAGGTACTCACGTTTTTTTTTCTTTACCAGCTTTGCAAAATAAAGTGCTTTTGATGCTGTGAGTGCTAAAATATATCAATATTAAAATGTAGCGAATGTTTAAAGTCCCTGTGATAGATTGGCGCCCCGCCCATGGTGTACCCACCTCTTGCCCTAAGTCAGCAAGGATTGGCTCCAGTTTCCCCATGAGCCTTAAAGGATAAATGGTGTAGATAATGGATGGATGGATAGAGGTTTCAAGTATAATATTTAATTCCGGTAGTCACAGAGTTTTAAGAATATAGATGAATTTGTACTTAAGTTTCATCACTTTAGTCCTGGTGATGTGGTGGTGTCTGACCACTGGTAAGAAGAAATCCTTTATGAATGAATCCTTACCATCAGAATTAGGGATTTCTCATTTTCACTTTTTAGAATCAATGGTCATGCATGGATTATGGACACACAGGCAGAGATTGCGCATTAGGGTGAGATATGTGTTTGGTAATGTTGGGGCATGTCTGCATAACCAATCGTATCTCACTTTTTGAATGATTTGTGAAAATAAATAGAAAGCCAGTAAAACCAAGATGTATTTTTTAAATTACATAAATGACAGATTAATTGTAAGT
Source organism: Notoglanidium macrostoma (assembly GCA_030068235.1). Taxonomy (NCBI): domain Eukaryota; kingdom Metazoa; phylum Chordata; class Actinopteri; order Siluriformes; family Auchenoglanididae; genus Notoglanidium; species Notoglanidium macrostoma. The sequence goes on from JAQQZR010000018.1 coordinate 16,824,899, forward strand.
AGGTGAGAACATTGCCTACAACTAGCTTCATGTAGAGATTTATGAGACAAGCTGCAACATTTAGATTTTCAATTTGCAGGAATGGATGCTACAGGCCTTCTCGAGTTCTGTTAAGAAAAAAAAAAGAAAGAACACTGGCACTTTGGGTCAACATTATATGTATAATCAGTTGTCATATCGTTCCATCTGTAGAATCTACTGTTAAATATGCATTTTGTGGCACGCCTACCTGTCTTGCTGCCGGCACACTCGCGCAGGGAGTCTATTATTGTTATATAATCTTTACCCAGGAATTCCTTGTAATTTTTTCCTGGCAGAACTTCTTGGAGACATTTAGTAGAGTCCTTAAAGAGTAAATTTTGATTGCCCACAGACTTGAACATGTTAAACCCGACCAAAGATCTGGAATGACCAAACATGGCCTGAAATACACAAAGATGAAGAAAATCCAAAGTCATTCTCAGTGAGTTAAATCTGCATTAATTTCGCTGTTTTCAAAGAAATAAAATCTAACCTTAACATATAATAACTGTGGATGTTTGTTTTATTCACCTGCTGCTCCTTGAGGAATGACACTACTTCATCACGTTTCTCTGGATGAGTGACGACGGCGTGAGCTGGAACTTTGGCTAAATGACACTTCTCATATTCAGTAATTTCAGCGGAGCCACTCGGACAGATCAGCTTGAAGTCTGATGATTTGAAAGCCTTAGCCCACGATGGTCCTCTGCCTGGAAAGAGATGCAGAATTATTCATGAATATGAAGCTCGGGACATGTTAAACTTTTAATAATTTACTCAAGAGAGATAAAATAGAGAGGCTGGTGAAGGAACGTATGTTTATAGTTGCTATAACATAAGTGACAACAGGACCTAACTTGTTTTGTGGTCATTCTGAAACATTAAGTTCTACTATACAGTAAATTGGTAAAAAAAAAAAAAAAATGTATGACATCATTCTTTTTTTGGCCCAGATTTTCTCCCTAGAAGAAAGAAGAGGAATTGGTGTTTGCTGGTGTTGTCTAATAAGTCTGAGAACCAAATTTTGAAAAGTGGAAGACCTACTCATTGTTTATCACAAAAAAAATGAAGGGAGCATAAATGTAAGTTTTGGAAGTATGCTACAGGCACCTGACAGCCACCACATATTCTAAGACATGCTTGGAAAAGGAGGTGTAAGTGAGGGGCATTCAGTTGGTTGCAATCAACTGAATCCTACATAATGGACCTTTAAAATCTCATAACATTTTGTCAAACTGCTGCTCATGCTGCAGCCCAGGCTGGCATAACACACACGAAGGAAAATGCTATCCGTCAAACATGATTGGTTCATAGCTCATGATTGGCTAATATCCCTGTGATTGGCCAGAGTAGAGAAAGAATGCTATTCTTCCCACCCAGAAAGCACAGCCAATATCCCATAGATGACTATGACATCATCAGAATTCAAAATCACAATCTCCACGTGACAGGTTAAACCACTTGCACCACTTAGGAGCCCAACATGGCATTCCTTCATAGGTCACAGGATAGGTCATTTGTCTTTATAAGAGAAATTAAACAATAGTTGTAGAACTTCTTGTTATAGGAAAATAATCAACTTTGGGGTGGTAACAGTAACTCCATCCCATCACACTACTGTCACTCAGTATTTTACTGTAACACACTGTTTTATTCTTTAATTATTTAACATATCTCCCAAGAGACAAATACGTCATTTTATGAATGTTATCTCCCAAATTGTACTAACACTTGGAATATAACATGTACATTAATTAGTAGCTTTAACCTGTTAGTATGTCCTTTTGTCTCATTATGTTCATTTTTGGCTCAAACATGGCTCTTAAACAATGATATTTATTCAAGTTCCAACTCACCATCTGTGTTTTCAGCTACAGTGCTGTGCTTAACAAAGGCCACATCACCAACACCGTCAGCCAAACACCTGCAGGACATAAACACTCAAATTCCATTTCAGCAGTAATCTCACTGACGCTATTAGCTTTTAGACCTGTAATAAGACATTTCCGGTTCTATTGGATTACTGGAGAGTTATTAGCCCATCATTTAAGCTATTGAATTGGCGTTTTGGGTCAAAAATGGAGTGTTATGCAGGTGATCGATGAGATAAGATGGCAGGGTGAGGTCCCAGTGGATATCCTTGAACATTTACTAGTCCCCTACAGGACCTGCTCTCAAATTAATAAACACTTTATCACAGATTTATCGCCACCTAATGGTGACACAAGTATATTGGTGGTGATTAATTAATTTGCAAAAGCTTAATTCTGACATCTATCTTCCTACATCCATAAATATGGCCATAATGCTATTCCAGAACATTTTTTATTCCAGACAATGAACAAAATTTATGAGTCCCAAACCAGAGGAATCTAAACATTAATGTACAATGTGTTTCACCACAGGCTTTCATAATCAGTACAACTGGCAAGATGAAAGACTGAATAAAAAAAAGATTAATTATTTTACACTCATAGGTGTTCGGAGAGGGACGATCTGGAGGAACAGTCATGTGTCATGTGTCAGCTGAAGATTTTCACTGCAACAATCTTCCAGGTTAGCTAGCTAGAAGTTTCCCTCTAGAAGTTAAATTATGTTTCTTTCTTGAAACAAGCAACTTAATTCCTGATTTAAAAAAAAATGGATTCTTTTCTTTATTTTTTGAAAGACATTTTTGTTGGTGCAATTTTCAGATTGATTTAGCATGAGTCTTCTTTCTTCAGATCACTTTAACAATATGTAAGTGGTATTTGTGGCACCATTTGAAATAATTCTTAAGTAGGTTGATGTGAATCATACCTGAAGGCTCCAGCGTAGCCATAGTAGCGTTCTGCAGTGCTGGCTTTGCATTTGTCTACTATCCCCCTGATACCTTCAGCACCCTTACACAATTTACACAAATTTGATTCTGGATCTGCACCAGGTACACAGCTTTCATTGAAATACTTTGCTATAAAAGAAAGACAGAAATGAACACGTGAAGATTAAACATGCTGTGGAGCTAATAAACAACCAAACTCTGAGTTGACTCACAGAAATCACACTCTTTGGTGTTCTCATGGAGAAGACCCATAGGAATGTTCCAGCCTGCTGTGCGTCCCAAACCAGTGTGACACGATTTCTTTCCTATCATTGTTTCCCAGGTTACACCGGAGTCTGTGCGCACTACAGCCACAGCATAATAGGATGAGGTATCTGCTGAAGGGAGCAGGAAATAACACAAATAGGACAACATCTCACACAGAGGCATGTATTTTACATCACAGGTGTGGAGAGCATTCATGACACATCAGGCCATAATGTAATATTCATTTCTGGTTAGCTGGCCAGAGTCTATTGGCTTAGTGGAGAGACCTAACTTTGAACTTGACCGGTATCTCTGCAGTTACATTACACAAACCCTTTAATTAAAGAACTTGTCTACTGTACTAACACCCTGTCAGTGAGTTGTCAGTTACCAGATACACCTTATCCCTGATGTGGAGAGGTTCCAGCAAGACCTAGGCTTTTGTACATCTGGTCAGGTGATGCAGAGGCCGACAATATATAGCAACTGTTCAAAAATGTTAATCTTCAGAAAGTCCTCCCACAGCTCCTTTTGTTCCCCTGTCTCCACTAACTCCCTCTCTCTTCACAGGTGAATCTACCCATGCCCAACAAGACCAACAAGGGCAGGTCTGCAGGCATGGTGGGAAAGCAGTTTCAGGATCTTGATGGAAATGGGGACCCTGATCTGCATTCCTGATACTCCTCAGGCCTCCCCCGATCGAGCAGGAATGTACCTACTGGCAGTGATTATACAAAGGAGTACACATCAATCCTTGGTGGACTCGGGGTGCAACCAGACCACAGTCCACCAAAACTTAATTCGATGCATACCATTGGGAAATGCATGATTAGTGAAGGTGGAGTGTGTACATGGGGATGTTCTCGAGTACCCGCTGGTTTCCGTCCTGATTAAATTCCAGGGAGAAAAGCATAGTATAGAGGTGGAAGTTAGTCCCCATCTCACCTATCCATTAATTCTGGTTACAAATTAGCCAGGTTTTCAGATGTTAGTGTGTGAAATATTTGTGGATGAGTCCTGCAGTAATAAAGCAGAGAGTGGAATGTGCGCAGCATTGGCTGGGGAGGAGGTCCTGGGGCCAACTACATCAGCTCTGCGTCCGAGGGACATGGAGGGTGGGATGAGCTCCACCTCTCCTCCCTTCATAGGGATTCCTTTTGGGGATTTCCCACTGGAGCAGTGATGAGACCCTGAGCCATGCTTTTGACCAAATGAGAGTAATCAATTGTCAAAACAATCTGATGTTATGCTTTTTTTTTTTAATTATGGTGTTAAAATGGTGGGGCATTTAGGACAAGATAAAACCTTCTCTTGGCTTGTTGTTATTGGCTGGGCATTCACAGAAGCCTTCACAAGTGGTGCGTGGCATGTCACAGATGTCAGCAGGTGAATATCCCGGCCACCACAAAAGTGCCTTTGTGCCCTTTACCATTAATTGAGATCCCCTTTGAAAGAATTGGTAAGCATAATTTTGCATGCAGTGTCTCCTGAAGTTGGGATCCCAAAAGAGATCCTAACTGATCAAGGCACAACAATTATGTCACTCCTTTAAAGAAGTTTCTTCGTCTCTAAAGTTAGGCGAACAGATAGAGGTGATGCACTTCACCTAACCCTAACCCTAACCCTAGGTTGCACTAACTTCATAGAACATCATACTGAGATTCCTCCAGTTTTGGTTGTATGCAGCCACCAGTATAAGCTAACTGAGCACAAGAAAAATGTGGTGTGGGAGAAACTCAGGGCAATGCTTAACACGGGGGTAATTGAGGAGTCACACAGCGAGTGGAGCAGCCCAGTGGTTTTGGTCCCCAAGACCGATGAGTTGGTCCACTTCTGTGTGGACTTTAGGTAAGTCCATGCTGTATCTAAATTTGATGCATATCTGATGCCTCACAATGATGAACTGCTTGATTGGTTAGGAGTGGCTCTTATTCAACACTGGATTTAACCAAGCGACTGCCAGTGCTACTTCCCGTGCATGCGTGGGTTTCCTCCGGGTGCTCCGGTTTCCTCCCACAGTCCAAAGACATGCAGATTAGGTCAAC
>JAQQZR010000018.1:16830131-16841410 GCA_030068235.1 Notoglanidium macrostoma
AGATGCTGGGATTGGCTCCAGCTTCCCCGCCACCCAGACGGATAAAGCGCTATAGATAACGGATGGATGGATGGATACATTTTAAGTTCCATTGAAATACTAATGTCCTTTTTACAATTAAGAGACTTGTTTCTATTTTACAGATAAAAGCCAATGTTCAATTGATATGTGCTTCTTTCTAGGTGTCATAGAGCAGTACCTTAACTGCCCACTTAGCATCTAAAGAGTTATTATTAGCATCTATAGAGTTATTATTGTACCCAGTAGTCAAAAATCGGAACTCCAACAAGCCCCAATAAAGGGTCCTACATGCTGCCCCATGGCAATTACTCCATAGCAGCCAGATATGTTGTTGACTCTGCCTATTACTGGATTACTCAAAAAATTCACTATGTATTAGCTATTCGTATACGTCAAGTGCAATATCCTCTCAACATGATTTTGTTTGATTTTATGTCATTATTAATTTCCCACATCACTCAAAACTATGGACAAAAGCAGCTCCTGCACTTTACTGATGCCTTGGTTAACACAAAGTAACTATATTTAATCCAGGATACAGATAATATGAATGGCAATGAATTTCACATACCAGATCCAAAATTGCACTTTGCTGTTGGGGAAAAACAGAATCAGATAATTAGTTGTGCTTATATTACAAGAAATAATATATAGCTGTGTTTAAAATGTTGTTAATTATGCTGTTACGTATTATGTTGGTAAGTATGATGTTATGAGTATACTTTGTTATCTCGTAGCATTTTTATGAATTATTATTTTCCACACAATCTAGTCCAACATGATTTTGCTCACAGTCATTGTTATACTCTTCCACCATGGCCACCACCAGACCACACATCCCAGCAGGATACACCTGTCCACCATCAACTGCCATCGCATCAGCTTCTTTACGCTGCACACAGAAAGATCTTGCCAATGTCAATTTCACATGTATGTGAGACAAATGAGATATGAGACTTGTTATCTAACATTACCATGATCTTGCTGATGCAGTCGTCGACAGTGTTGCCAACCAGGCATTCGATCCTGATTCTCCATTGGTCCTCCACACTCATGAAAGTCCACATGTCACATTTATTTTTCTCAGCATGACCCACGGTGCACCACGTAACCTCATGAGATTTTCTACCTGTGCTGAACCCTGTGGCGCAGATACTCTGATAAATTGGCTTGCCAGATTGGGTTAACAGCTTCTTGAACAAACATAGTATAAATCCATCCCAATTTATTATCTGCTAATCCAAACTAAACAAATCACAAGCATCAACTGCAAGGTCAATTAAAAGTTATACAGTATTTTTAATACAAAAAGTTGGGCATCACCCGTCAGTGTCACCTTTTGTAGTGTGTGTTACCTTTTGTAAGAGCATGGCTGGTAGTTACATACTCTTCTCCCAGGTACAGGAACGAGTCTGTGCTGTCAGGCAGCTTCAGCAGCCCTTTTGTTGAGTCTTTGAACATTAGGTTTTTTGCTGAGAAGCCCTCAGATGAGAAGAGACCTTTGTCCTGTGAAACAGACAATATCAGATTCACATTTAGTTACTTTAGTTTATTCATGGTGAATTTCAGAACACACACAGATAGGTCTTTTTTTCTAGCATTAATAATGATAATATTGTCTGTAAGAGAGTAACTTTTTTTAGCTCACATAAAAACAGACAGTATTATACACTTTAGACACTTCACATTAAACAAATTATAGAGGACAGCAACATGATTATCATGTATAAACAACTTGAGATTAAGTTAAAATACACAAAACCATATTGTACGATCTTTCATATAAACTAAATTTGTCAAACTATAAATGACACACAAATTTTTTTTAAATATTAATAGTCTTTTATAATAATTTGTGCTCACATTGAGAAGGCCAAAGGTGTTCAATTCATATACAATACACAGGGAGATGAAGAATGGTATTATTAAAAATGATTAAAATGATTTTCAAATAAGAAAGCAATTATATATATTCAATTATACTCCTATGACAGCATTGAATTTTTTAAAAATAATTTCTACTTCAACATAAATTATTTACTTTAAGTACCCCTTAAAACCTTAAATGGGCAAATGTTAAGCATTTCATTATGGAAATATTTTATTTGTTTGTTTGTTTGTTTTTGCTCTAAATTTCTTTGACTTTTTAACATGATGATTCTGAATATTAGTGTGCTATACAAGGGTATGAAATAGGCTTCCACTATATATAAAACAAAGCATTTGTGTCATTTATACAGTCACATACCTTTAGTTTATCAAGAACGTGAAAGATGCGCTTGGCAAGTTCTTTGTCTTTGCGACTAACCACAGCATCGGCAGGAACTTCAGCCAGGTTGCAGGTTTTAAACTCATCAACACTTTTCCGGGAGCCATCTTTGCACAGCAGCTCATAGTTGGCTTTATCGCCAGCTAAAAATATTTAATAATGAATATCTTCATATTCCTCCTCATATAGAATATCTTTCTGATAGCAGCAAAATGTTATAAAAGGTACGGCAGTTATAATGTCATGAATTTTTCACGTTACGTCTTAGCATCTTACTAAGCACTGTGAAGTGGTTCACAAAGGCAACATCTCCTGCTCCATCCTTCAGGCACCTGCAGGAAAAGAAAAGGAAGGAATTATATCCATAATTTGTTGCCATCTGATACATAAAGATTCAACTTTAAATAAATGACACACATGGACAACTGCCACTATTTATGGTACAGTTTATGCAAAAATTCCATGCAATTTTGATGATATGATGTTATACTACAAATGTAACAGTTCAATGTGTCCCATTCCCTAAAGACCACTAAAGTGATGAGTGGATATTCATATCATATTGTATTAATACCAATGACAATGGTGGACAATGGACAATTATCTCCAAAGTTATATCTGCCAGAACCAACACACATCATTTTATTGTTTAGACTGTCAGCATGGCATTGTTGCACTAGGGTTTTTTTTCTGGTAACATTCAGTTTTTTTCCTTTCTGCCTGATAGCATTTTCATTTTAGCAATATTGTGATGATGTTCTTACTGGAAAGCTCCGGCATGACCATAATACGGCTCCTTGTGAGAGCGTGAGCAGTCGCCTTTACACAGCTCACACAGTCTCAAGCTATTGATTGCTCCAGGCACACAACTGGCTGGGAACAATTCCTTCACGGCTACACAACAGACAGATGCATGTTAGAAGAAATAAGCATGTGGAAATCTGGGAAAATGAAAGTTCCTCTCACCCTCTTCCACAGGTTTGTCCTCGATGCCTTCCCATTTAATTTGTCCAGTTGAGACGAGAGTGCCAATGGGGATGTTCCAGCCTGCAGTATGCCCCAAACCAGTGTGACAAGTCTTCTTCCCACGAAGGTCATTGAAGCCAAAATTAGTGCCTTTCTTTGCTACAGCTACAGCATAGTAACAAGTCCCTTCATCTGAAACAAGTTCAGAAATTTACACCAGCATTTGATGTCCATTTGTTAATTTTTTTTAAAAAGACAACAGGAGGTGCTGACATAATTATTTTCATAAAGAGTACTGATAATAAATGCGAAAAAGTTTAATTGACACACGGGCCTTCGTCATTCTTTTTAAAGTTTTTAATTGTTATAAAGAGACTACCTGTGCCATAATGCTCGGCTATAACTGGGTGAAGGTTGTAGGGTAAGAGGCCAGCTGTGTAGATATCTCCTCCATCCAGAGTGACGGCATCTGCTTCACCTTTCTGATCAAAACAAATAACTAGAATTTACCGAATTCAGGAATTTCCCAATTTTACTGCATTGTTAGTAATGTGTGTGGTATCTAGGGTTCTATTTTATTCCCCCTATCCATCTCCTATCCACCTGAGCGATAACTGGGTGATTGTGTGTTTCTGTGCATATTCTTGTCCCTGTATCGGTGTTGGTTTCCTCCCAAAAACATGCCAATAGGTGAATTAGTTAAGATGAATTGCTTAGAAGTGTGAATGAATGTGTGAGTGTGTTGTAGTGACCTACAAAGAACTGAAATCTCATCCCGGTTGTATTCGCGACTAACACTCAGTGTTCCCAGGATGTGCTGCAGATCCAACATGACCCTGATCAGGATAAAGCGGTTACTAAAAGTGAGTCAATGAGCTACATATGCACATATTTCACCTTGATGGCTTTGATGCATTCCATAGATCCCTCACGCTTCACACAACTCAGCAAATCTGATTTTGAGGCGAGCTGTCTGCATTTTTGAGTCTCCTGCTCTGACTTTAAGCACCATCTGATACTTGGATCCATGGGTGCAGCCTTCACTAAAGCTGAAACAACAAGAAATTGCTTACAGTACGTTGGGGAAAACCAAAATAATAATGAGCTTGGCATCTAAATTAGAGTAGACAGTCCTGAGCTTTCCAATAATTAATGAAACTTGTTTGTCAGAAACAACAAATATCTGCTTTCTGTGTAAAACATATTGTAGAGCTTTTTCTTTGTAGTATAATGTAGGTGACGTGTGAAAATCTAATCTAATCTAACCTAACACTAATCAGAACCCGACAGAACATCAGATTTATGTGGATTGCAGATATTTTGGTGCAGTGGTCCGAGTTATATGTGTGTACACAGTCGATATTACACAGTGCAAGAGCTGAAAGTTCAGAGCAAATCATTAGCAATGAAAATAATGCAATAGTTGTAACAGTTTATATAGTGAAATTAGCAGGGTCTTGTTTTGCAACCAATTACAAATGAACATTACAGCTTCATTCATATTTATCAAAAGAATACTAATCTTAAAATATGTCCACTGTACAATTTAGTGTCAACCACAGAGTTTATAATTAGTGTAACCTTTACAAAACCTTTATACAAAATTTACTGCATTACCGAGGCATCCTAGGACAACACAGATGACAGAGAGCTTCATGCTGAACTCCTGGACGCAGCAAATACTGTGTTGGTGTGTCTTCATAGGGAGCCTAGAGCAGAGGGGGCTGAGGCTATCTGTACAGAAGGTGTAGGCTCAATTCTAAATGACTTTAAATTCACTATAAAAGTACACTACAAAGGGTATAAAATAAGGCTCCTTATAAGCCTCCTCACTGTTATGTAGTGGACTATATGTCCAATGGGAAGCTGGTTCTTTTTCTTTTCTTTTTTTTTTTTTTTTGGAAATTCCAGTTTCAAAGTCCATTTGCCCCTCTGTAAACATATCACTTATATTCACACACATACACACACATATCATTTCATGGTTTAACTAATGATTATAAAAAGAGACAGTTCTTATGAGGATTTTCGTGATTTTGTAATTTTTCAGAATTATTTACATAATTATTTACAACACCAGTTGTAGTTATTAAACTACACCATAAGTGCACTACATAAAGTATCAGCTGAACTTACATGAGATATGTAGTGCCCGATTTTTCTTATAAACAGGGAGCAGTCTGGGATTGAGCCAAAATCATCACCATTTCAAGGGACTGCTTACTAGGACAGGACAACATGTAATGATAGAATATGTCACTTTTCTGAGATAACACAGTTATCAATAGTATTTTTATAACAATTGCAACCTCTGGAAGAAACTTAATGAATATTAAAAACTCCCCTCCTCCCTTTCTGTGGATATTTTTGTTTTTTTCAGTGGATAGGTTTCCTAGCAAACCTAAATATTATGATATATACTGTATATCATATAGACACATAGAAATGTCTTCAAGCAACATAATGTTTTTATTTACCCTACAGGGCTGTTGAATTCTGATTGGTCAGAAGGTGTTGATTAACGGCAGCTCTGACAATAGCGCAGCTGCACATCACAGGTTTATATTAATGCACTTGCTCTAATATGTTATCGTTTCTATAGTAACAGCTCATTCACAGGGACTTGTACGATGCACTTTCTCCATTAACAGATTAAAACGTTTTTTGTAAGGAGATGTTTATTTAATATTTATAGAAAAAAGTCTCTAGTGTCAGCGCTTTGTAACAGTCAGATGTAAATCTGTAAGTTTCAGGAGAGTTTACACTTTGCAGTTTCTCAGTAACATGACACGCTATGTTATTTTGTCCTATTAACTTCATGTTACTAATGACAATGATTAATAATAATCATCATCCACAGCTTTCACACATTAAAAAGCTGCTCAAAGTGCTAACCCTTTACAAATGAAAAAAATAAATACAAAAATCAGCATAAGGATAGAAAAACAAAATGTAGAATGGTAATTTTAAAAATAAATCTTTTTAGAAAATAATAATAGCATAACCATAAAATAAATAAGCAATTGAGATAAAAGACTAAAATGAATTTGGTAAAGCAGGGAATTGTAGCTTAGAACAAAATAATTCAAATTTATTCTTCTTTAGTTACTGCTTCTTCCACATTAGGATTGAGGTAAAACTGGAGCCAGTCCTGGCAACACTGGCCACAAGGTGGGAGGATTCACCCCAAACGGGACACCAGTTTATCACAGGTATCATCCAGCATCACAACCCATCCACAATCCACAATCCTACCTACATGTTGTTGAACTGTGGGAGAAACCTAGAGGAAATCCAAGTGAACACAGGGAGAACATGTGAAACTTGCAATGCTACCCACTGCGCCACTCGGCTGCCACTTGTTTAAAAAAGGCTCAGGAAATGTCAAATACGCTTTATATAAAATTAGACACTTTATATAAAATTAGACAATTTTATATAGAATTAGTAAAAAATGTTATAAACAGCTTTAAAAACAAATGCTTGTATACAAATGTATTCTATTGAACAGGAAGCCAGGTCTTCAAAATTGTGTAATGGAAAATAAATCTACTAAACCCAAAAGTGATTCCTTTTAACAACTTTGCTTTAAACAATATTCTAGAAGTTGTGAACAACTCCGGGTGGAAGAAGAAGACAGTCATGCATAGCTCAAACTCACTACTTTATTACTTCTCCAGCCACACCCAATTCTTCCCCCTACAATCACATATTCCCGCTCTCACTCTTACTCTACCCTCTCGTGTACAAACTCTCTGCGCAACACACCACCTAATGTCTTACCATACTATTGCTCTGAACAGTTTCCTTTTTCACAGTCCCTGAATCTTTGTTCTACCCCTACACTGTGCCAACCCCACAAAGGTACAATATTGCACTTTATAGCACTTTATACCTTCTATTAACTGAAAAACCTCTTCTCGTAGCAGAATAGTGCAAATTTGTAAATTTTGATCTCCATTGAAGGCATTGTATCTGTGTGTTAATAATGCATGTGGATGTGGATCTGAAAGGGCTCATTTGAATATGTAGTGACAAGATAAAAAGGCTAATAAAACTGACATAATGTGTTGTGTCAATCTGGTGGATTGCCACAGGAAAATGACTACACTCTCAAGACAAATGTGTTAGAAATCAACGCTTATTTGTACAATGATTATTTTTTAACAAATATTGTGTTGAATTTCATTAATTATCTAGGTGGAAAATTACACAGAAAAAAACAAACTGTCATCCTTATCTGGACATTCAGACATGTGAAAATCTAAGGAGTGTCATAGCTTGGCTGAAAAACAAATGGAAGCTGGGGTTTGTATACCACCCCCGGTTTGAGGGTATAGTTGAAAGAGTAAATGGCAGGCTAAAAGCAAAAATGTAAAAAATTTGAAGGCAAACAGGGTTGAATTGGACATAAGTAGCATTGTCACTGGCTTTGATGCACTACAGAACTCAAAGGCACAGTGAAACCCATTTGGCTCCACATGAAATGCTCACTGGGAGGCCTATGCCAAGCCCAGGCCATAGAGGACCCTATGAAGGGCCTCCAATAGAACAGCTAGAAGGCAAACTGCGAGCATATGTTAAACAAATGACCAGAATACATCAAGCTATCTATTTGCAGGAATTGAACAGAGCACAGAGGCGTGAACCGGAGGAAGACCTGAGGAATCCAATAAACCCAGGAGACCAAGTGGACATCCACACCTTCCATTGTAGGTGGCACAAGCCCTGGAGAACAGGGCCCTTTGAGCTAACAGATCCCACACTGACAGCACTTAAGGTAAGAGGAAGTAATACCTGGTACCATCTCCACCACTACACAAGAGTTCCAAATAGAGAATTGCCTCAACCCCTGCAACAGGATGAAGATAGTAGTGATGATGAATGGGCAAGGACCCAAGAAGAGGCAAGATTCCCAGAATCGCAACCCACCTCAGGAACGTGTGAAGAGCCAGGGTCCCCAGGGCCTGTGCCCCCAGAATCTGAGCCAGGAAGCATAGTTGAAGGCAACCCTGAAGAAGACCCTCAGGAGTCACAAGATCACCCATGGCTCAACCTTCTGCTCCATCAGGGGAAGTTGCTCACACTGGGCAGGAAACTGGTGAAGAAGGAGACACATCATACACCAGATCCCTTTGATCGATCCCATGTCTGGCTCCTATTAGGCACCTTATACACAACCTTGATGGTCTGTGGCACCATGGGGAAGCTGTGCTTTCTCAGCAATGCCCACATGATGACAAAGAGCAAAGACCAAGAGAACTTGAGTCAGAGCCCCCTGGACAAGCCAGAGATCCACTCTTCTTACTTGAGAGATGGACTGAATTGGAGCCTGCGGAACCCACCCCCGTACCACAATCAATTCCTGAACAATATAGCACAATTAATTGGGATGACTGGGCCTAGAGCCAACCACAGAAGTGGAGTTAAGGAAGATCAGTTGACTGCATGGGAAGTAGAGAGACTCGAGAAAGTAAGGTGGATCCTCACCAAAGATTGCGAGTGCACCATCTCCTCTGTACAGCTAAGAAGGGACTTGTTGATGGGAAAGCATATAACTGCAGTCCTCAATTGGTGCCCGAAAGGAGGCTTTAGTGAAAATGAATACTTCCTCAAGAAGGGAGTGACTTCTATACAAGTCAAAATAGGAGATGAAGTGACCCTCCACGAACCCATTCCTCAGCTCGCTCAGCTAGCCTTACCCATGCCAGTAGAAATGAAAGGAGAATTAAAGAGGTGGGAAAACATGACCAGCAAGACTGCAAATAAAATAGTGTATGAATTAACAGGAGACCAAGAAAGAGACCTTTGGTTTAAGGTATGGGCAAACAACTGGTATCAGTGGGCATATTACATAGTGAAAGAGTGGCTTGAGGGTGAATGTGTACTGTGTACAGCAGGAAAAAAGAAGTTGGAACTGATCCCACTCCATTTTAACACTGATATGTTACTTAGATTCAGATATAGACTCCTGGATATATATGGATCCACCATAGTTAGAAACGAGATGATAGAAGGAAAAATCAATGGGACGAGCCAAAATGTCTCAGTCCACATCAAAGAGCTGGACAATGATGCCCCTATTGGTGCATTCTCTATGCTGGAAACACAGGGTTAGGGTTAGTAGGAAACACAACACAGGATTTTGAAAGGAGGTGTGGAAGTATGACTGCATGGCCAAAGACCAAACTGCAACCTCCCAAAGAGCTAGTGTAATTTTCATTGTTGAAAAATTGCACCTTTGAATGCTATTGGAACTCAGGGAATCATTCAGGAGGTAACTTTCAAGGAACTTATGGAAGGACCTGGAATGTTACCAACATGAAATTCTCCACAGAAGTCTTTAAAGACCAGTGAGGGTAGTGAAGTCTAGGAATGAAAATTGGACCACCAAAGTAATAACAGGATGGATTAAAAAGATCCCTCAGGTGCTACAACACCAACAGAAGCCCCTAGCGGACATATGGTGGATGTGTGGATAGACATGTCTTAGGCACTTCCTAAGTAAAAATGTTGCACTTATATTCCCAATAATTCTGCCCTAGGGGGATCCTTCTACCAGTCAAAAAATAAGAGAAAATAAGCATTTTGAGAAGGGAAGTAAAGAAAAACTCAGGATTCACTATGTTCTCCACAGATTGGTTCACAAATCTCTTTGGCCAGTGGGGCGACTGGCTGGTAAAGATGGCAATTAATGTGGGAGTAATGCTGTTGGTAGCCACACTGATCTTGTGCTGTGTGCTGCCAATACTGAAGGAGCTGTGTCTAAAGGTCATGGCCAAGCAAATGTTGAGTACAGTCCGGCACAGTCTACGTGTGTCTACATGTGTTATGATGGAGTGGGTGAGTATCAGGATGTGATTGTGTGTGTGAGTGTGTGTGCGCGCAAGTGCAGGTGTGCACGTGTGTACGTGTTTCTGTGTGTGTAGGCATGAAACTAAAGAACAGACAAATGGTCTTCAACAACTGGCAGGGTGTGACAGGGTCTGGTGAATCTTCCTCACATGATATACTAATTTGGAAGTCTAGGTTACATGAATTCATAGCTTCTGCATAGAGAAATGGTATCAGATGAGTACAGTCCAATAATTTATCTAACACCATTAACATTGGATTATGGCAATTCTACAATCCTAGACATTTTGTACACATTTTGTAGAGTTTAGTTGCTTGGCTGTATAGTTTTAGTATAGTTAGGTGTGCTGTAGTCCAAGCTTACAGTACAGCCCATTATGTGAATCTCATTTTTTGTTTGTTTTTCACACACTGACATGGGGCAGTGGTAGCTCAGTGGTTGGACTATTACTTGGAAGGTCATGAGTCCAAATCTCAGCTCTGGATATGGGTGTCTGCCAAATGATGAAAATTTAAACATATATAAGAGAGACTGAGGATTGTGAACTTGCAGAAGTTAGGATTGCCTATCAAGCTATTATCTCTTCAGAATCAGCTTTATTGGCCAAGTACGTTTACACATAGAAGGAATTGGACTCATTTCTCATCTCTCTGTCTATGTGTTAGTCTGCCATTTTAGTGCAATAAGTCTGCATATCTTTACCTCCTATGCCTGCAAGTTCGTAAGTGCAAACACATTCCTGAATTTTCAAATCTGGGAGTTTCTTGATGAAGCATTCTCTTTGTGTTTTAGGTGGTTTTTCCTTGCCCTTGATGTACTTAAAATATATATATCCAGCTGTGTAATGTACTTGATTGGCATCATATACATATGCAGCTGGATAATGCAGTGGTAACAACGCTGCCAACAACAAGGAGTCCAGGGTTCAAGGTCAAGGCATGTGGTAACTATGCATCTAAAACTACAAATCAGGGGACCAGGGTTCAAGGCAAGAAGTTCCAATAAGGTTTAGACCCTAATGCTGGCACAAGCCTACCTTGGAAGATGAGTGAGAGACTTGAGGAACCAGGGCTGAAAGTGAAAAAGTTTCTCCTGGGTTCGATCCCTGGGTCACCCAGGGTGCCTTTCTGTGCGGAGTTTGCATGTTCTCCCCGTGCATGCGTGGGT
>JAQQZR010000018.1:16841510-16856510 GCA_030068235.1 Notoglanidium macrostoma
AACACTTTTAATTCTGTTGAATTTAATAGCTTATGCGAAACATAAACGTGACTAAATATGTTATTGTCAGTAAACATTTAAATGTCTATTTCTCAGAGTTCCTACGTGATGCAGTAAAACCAAAACTATATTTGTGCAACCCAGTAGCTACCTGTCACAACCAGCAACAACATTTCAGGAAACAAGATTTTTCAAAAAAATTGTTATGCAGTGTATTCACTGATCTCTCGACTCACCGTCTGTATTTCCCGCTACAGTTCTGTGGTTAACAAAGGCCACTTCACCAGCACCTTCAGCCAAACACCTGCAGGACACAAACACTCAAACTCAACACCGTTTCACTTCGGTAATGAACCTGGAATCTCACTGATGGAACCTTTAACACCTACAATAAGACATTTCTAGTTGTGTTTAATTATTTATTATTAGCATCAGTTATAATCCTCTGATTCAACTCATTAGATATAGACTTTATATCTTTATCTGTGTCTGTGATGTTGATTAATGCTAAAAAATTACAGTGAATGGCAGAGAAGCGTTATAGCAAACATTAAGTTAATGAATAATGAAGTTCATTATTTCTGAACACTGCATTTTATCATATTGTTTTTGTCACTGTTTTATAAAAGCACTGAATAGACCCCATTACAATGATTTAATTATGATTAAAGGGCTTTTACTGCTTCATCTGCCCAAGAACTCCCTCATCCAAGATTAAACTCCTGCATCAGAAATGCTTTATTTTATTATAAACTGGACTTTAAGTTGAACCCCCTAATGCACGCTCATGAAGCTCCTCCAAACGTGACTTTTACACGTTGCATTGTCTGTTCTACTGCATCTACATAAACCTGCATCTTGAGCAGAGTCTCCAAACACATCCTGGTCTCAGACGGTTATAAATATACATATAAAGAGACAGTGATGTGAATCGTACCTGAAGGCTCCACTGTAGCCATAATAAGGCTCATCACTGCTGGCTTTGCATTTGTCTTTGCCAGCTTCACCTCCTTTACACAATTTACACAGGTTTGATGCAGGATCTGAGCCAGGAGCACAGCTTTCACTGAAGTACGTCGCTGTGGACGGAAAAAAAATATATGAGAAGATAATGTGAAGATTCAGCCTGTTATACTATAAATGTAGTATTTTTATATATCACTCGTAATGAGTTTGTATAAATAATGATGAATGATGATGATGTTATAAAACAGGAAGCCTGAATTCTGACTCACAGAAGTCACAGTTCTCGTATTTTTCATGGAGGAGGCCCACGGGAATGTTCCAGCCTGCTGTACGGCCCACACCAGTGTGACACGACTTCCTGCCTTTCAGTGAATCCCAGGTCAAGCCAGAGTCCTTACGCACTACAGCCACTGCGAAATAGGACGAGCTCTCAGCTGAAGGAAGCACAAAATAACACGGTCAGGACTTATGCTCAGTTTGGCTCATTACATTACATTTGTGTTCAAATTTAACATCTTTATCTATCATTTTATATTATATAAACAATGCAATCAGGTCACTCTGAACTGAGAAAAGTGTTAGAAAGAAAGAAAGAAAATAATAAATATACACAATAAATAAAAAAATAAATATATATTTCAATAAAATAATAAATATATAATAAATAAATTCAACTTGTGGGAAAATATTTGAAGATAGAGACAGTAGAGGAAGTTTCAGCAGTTTTTGCTCTAAACTCCATTTCTGTAGCTACTTTATAAGACTGAGGATGTGAGTGAACTTACCTAATCCAGATTTACACTTTGCTGTTGAGAAAGAAAAACAGAACTGAATCATTAATTTTCCTGCTTTATAAACTCCAGGACATCATAAGCTCCAATAAAACACTGTTACTGTACTGATTATTTTCCTGTTACATCACCAAGTGTTTTATTCCTCTTATACCACAACAATTTATGAAGAATTACAATTTATTATTATTATTTTTTTATCTATTTATTGTTACATTAATGTTACACATTAGTTCCTGATCTCCCAACAAACAAAAAAAATTAAACAAAAAATATATGTTCAAAAAATCAAATATGGAGTTATAATACTCAAACTACTGTAAAACCTAATTAATTAAAAAATATTTACAGTAAATATAAATGTTTAATGAAAACATGGCGTCTGTTCACCAGCGTTCTCATCTCCGCAATTTTTTTTTTCGAGTACCTGTTAGGAAGACATGGATCTTATTAAATAAAGCTTTTTCCCATGATTCACCTGAGGAGGTGAAGATTAAAGATGGCAATAAGGGAAGCTACTGTTTGTTCTGTTATGCACTTAAAATTTTGCTAATATTTCCACACCCCCTGTTTACTGCAATTAATCAAAACACACTGACCACAACAATTTAAATTAAAACAATTTCACAAAAAATAAGGAAATAAAAGACACCACAATACAATGTGAACTTTTTTGCTAAGTCATAATGGCTTCTCTATTGTTAGCATTTGTTTGCTATGTCTCATCTCATTACTGCCGGAGGTGGACAAAGTACACAACTCCATTACTTTGTATAGATGTATAGACACTCCTGGTCAAATATAACTCCAATATGAGTAAAAGTTCTTCAGTCAAATTTTTACTTGAGTTAAAATACTGGAGTACTTACTAATAAAAATACTTAAGTATTCAAAAGCACTTTAAGTTTCTCAGTGTTTAAAGTTTTAAATATTTTCTTTTTCATGCCAACGCATTGCTGTATTATCGCCACAAAGCATTTTAAAACCCAGTAACTGTGAAACGTATATTTTTGAAAGGATGTTAGTCCGGAAGGTTAATTCTGCATTTTCGCTAGTTAGCTATTAGCATGTGTCAGCAGTGGATTCACATCGGACTCGGTCCAATACGACAAAAACTTGGTGGGCAAATCCATAAAAATCCATAAAAAGTCATTTGACCAACCACAGCATAAAACTGCAGCTACTCCAAGCACAGATGACTTCGTTTAAAATGTTTATCTGAATTAAATGTCTTCACACCTCGACATGCTCTCTGCAGCTGTCTGACGAATTTTAGTAGGCAGTAAAGTTTGTATTTAGTAAACAGAACAAAGATTAAAATGATATGAATCTTTTTTCAATTCAAGAATTCAAAAGTCTCAGACCTGGCCCTCAGATCTGGCCCTGAGTGCCCTGGTGAGGATTCGGCACGTTTACCTGCCGTAGCCGTCATTACCACCGCCAGGTTCAACTGAACTGTTCAAAACGTGTAACAAGTACTCTGATCTTGAGCGTAGGAGAACGTAGTTTACTGTGATTGGCTTTTCTCCTGTCATGAACACAGCATACGGCCTGTCACATTTTAGAAAAGGAAAGAAAATTAAATTCATACACTGACTCCAGAGCTATGCTTAATGTAACGCGTAACGAGAACCTTCATAGAAATGTAGTGGAATCAAAACTACAATATTTGTCTTTCAAATGTAGTAAAGTAAAAGTCATAAGTTAGCAAAAAAATTCAATACTCATGTAAAGTATAGATACTTGAAAAACATACTTGAGTAGAGAACTCAAGTAAAAGTACTTCATTACTGTCCACCTCGGATTAAATAACTCAAACTAACTTCATCTGTCATACTGGAACTGTAGCGTTATTGCAATGTGTACGGGTTTGCAGTATAGCAAATATTAGCATATTAGCTTATTGCTAATACAATATTTAGAATGAACTATGATTTAGTGGTACAAGAGCAGAATTACACCTCATTGTAGTTAACAGTTTACTTGACTGATATGCCATGATACAGCAAATACTAAGAAACAGGGGCGCCATAAGGAGGGGAGTTAGGATGATTCTAGGGGCCCAGCGCTGATGGGGCCCTTTGCTGATTTATTTTATTTTTATAAATTTTAAAATGACCTTTAGGCTTTTTATTGCCACAGAAGCGAGTCACCAAAGTAGCGCTGCAAGTGACAGGCAGAGAGGTGGCTAACTAATAGCAGCTGAATATAAGATTTATCAATTATAAGTAAGGGCTGAGTGAATGTATGTATTGTATATTTAAAGCTAGCTAACTAGCACACTTGTTTATTAATAAGGTCTGTCCTCATGCACAGCTGCAGCTTCAGGATCAGCAACTTTACACATTTTCACATAGCCTCCACCTCTCAGCTGAAGCAGAAGGAGGGGAGCAGTAGGTTTGGTACTGTAGACCTTTAGGGGCAGTCGTGGCCTAAAGGTTAGAGAAGCGTGTTTGGGACCGAAAGGTCGCTGGTCAAGATTCTTTCAAGAAGAAACCATGATAAACTCACACCTGAATGATGGGAAGACTGCTGATGGAAGTAGCAGGAGGAAAACAGAAGTGTACAGAGTTATACTTTCTGCTCAGATTCAGTCAAGTTCGGCAAAACTGATAAGCTTTAAAGTTTACAGTACAGATGAATAATGGATAATGACCCAAAACATAATGTGAAACCAACCCAAGAACAAAGAAATGAATTGTTTTTAAATGGCCGAATCCCAACCCAACTGAGCTGCTTTTCACTTTCTGAAGACAAAACTAAAGGCAGAAAGACCCAGAACAAGAGCAACTGAAGGCGACTACAGTAAAGGCCTGGAAAAGCATCATGAGGGATGAAACTCAATGAGCTCCAGACTTTATCCAGTGATTGATTTGCATCCAACTATTAAACATGATGCTTATATTTATAATTTTGTTAGTTTGTTCAGTTTCTTTTGAGCCTGTGAATCTGGAGGGACTGTGTAAAAAAGTCCTAAATGGTTAATGCAATATTTTTGTTAAACCCCTTGAATTAATTCTGAAAGTCTTTACTTCAATCTCATCTTGATGACTTCTTTTCAATTCCATTGTGGTGGTGTACAGGGAGACAATTCCAAATAATGTTTCTCTGTCCAAATACTTTTGGAGGAGACTTTATTCTATTCTATTCTATTTATTAATGTGGTAATATTATTGTAGAACAGATGATAAATGATATAACTTTGGATACTCTGTTACCAGGGCCGTCTTTAAAGCAGTGCAGAGAGAGAGGAGAACCGAGGTTCTGAAACAGAGGAGGAAGTAAAGTACAGAGCCGGCAGTAATAGCAGCACGGACCAGGAGCATGCAGGGAGGATTCACTGTGAGGGACAAAGTTCAGGTTCAGACTCAAGATACTTTAGATACAAAGCCACATGGACGGGTTTCAGACGAAGACGACATGCTGTCAGTGTTCAGTGATATTGCAATGTTCAGTGATAAGGACGAGGCAGCTATTGTTAGGAAATTAGCAATGAGGGAGGACAGAGAAATGCATCATGATTCACTAGGAAAGCCATTTCCAGATTATTTAAAATATAGTAGCAAGCAGCAAATGGTAGAGAAAAGATGAAAAGATACTGGTTACTTCAACATGATAGTACAAATGCACTGTTTTGCATCTCGTGTTTTCTTTTCTCATATGATCAAAAAAGACCTTCTAACATGCTCTGAATAGTGACAACAGGTACAATAGGTGTGATGTTAAGTGGCGTCGTATGTATGACAAATTCCAGAGCCATGAAAATGACAGAGCTCACGGGGACCGCTATTTAAAATGGAAAAAATCTGCAGTGTTCTGTTATGGCTGC
The DNA here is from genome assembly GCA_030068235.1 of Notoglanidium macrostoma. Classification (NCBI taxonomy): domain Eukaryota; kingdom Metazoa; phylum Chordata; class Actinopteri; order Siluriformes; family Auchenoglanididae; genus Notoglanidium; species Notoglanidium macrostoma. The sequence goes on from JAQQZR010000018.1 coordinate 16,847,097, forward strand.
AAGTGGTGTCGATAATCAGAACAATTTCTTAGGCATGCTAGAGCTTCTGTCCCATTATGATCCACTGTTAAAAGACAACCTAGAGAATATCAGGACATCCAAAAAGGAAAGCAGACTAACTCATTATTTGAGCTCAGACATCCAGAATGAGTTCAGTGACTTGTTCTAAAAACAGTTCTGAAAGAAAGAGAGGGTGTAATTGACTTTTCCGTGATGCTACACCAGACATTTCCCACACTGAGCAAAAAGTCGTGCTCATATAATATGTGCAATAAAAGACATAAACCAATGGGAGATTATTGAAAGATTCATTGAATTTAAAAAATTTAACAAAAGACAGAAAGTGAAATAGCAGACACGTTAGAAACCGTGCTTATGGATTCAGGAAGAGACATCAGTGATTGCAGGGGCAAAGCTATGATAATGGAGAAAAATGTCAGGGAAAGTCCTGGGAGTCCAAGCGCAAATATGAAAAAGAAATAATCTTTCACCTTGTTCACAGGTTAAATCATTGTGTCCCTCAGATTAAATCTCCTAGGTGTGCATGCTGCTGCGACAAGCTTTGAAGTGACACTTTTTGGCTTCATCAGTCGCCTTTACACATAAACATTGGTGAGTGCGTATCCAAAGCAATGGACTACTTAGAGAAGCATAACAGGCTGCTCTGCATACCCTATCTGACACTCGCTGGGGTTCCTGAATTGATGCCGTGAAAGCTGTAGAAAAACATTTGCTGGTCACTGAAGCCCTTAGTACCATACTCACCTCATCAGGTCTCTGAAGCAGGATCAGATCTGAAGCTTTCGGTTGGAGGAAGTACTTTATGCTTTGATGCCTTTGCCCTTCTCAACATTTGGTTGAAATTGCAAACAGGGAACATCTCACTGGAGGTGGAGGCAGCAAATTGAAATGCATTAAAGATGAGATGCAGGCTCTTGGAGATAGATGGGATGCTCTCTGTTATGTGGCATCATTAATTACTAATTAAATGGGGATTTCTCCTCAATTTAAAAAAGACCTTAGCCATGAAAGGAAGAGGAAGAGGTTCCATGATGAGATCTCTGAGGGAACAAATCAGCAGGACAGAACTTTCATAACGCCGTGTTCTTCGCTGCCATGGACCCGATAATAAGTGACTTGGACACTCGGTTCCAAACCACAGCCAAAATTGAGGAAGAATTTGCAGCCATTCTTAACGTTGGACAGTAGAGTGACAATGACGTTGCTTCTGTGTGCCCTTTACTGAGAATTACATACATAAGAGACCTCGCACCTCGGACCAGAAGTTTGCATTGCCCTTAGAATTTTCCGCACACTCGCAGTTACTGTGGCCAGTGGAGAGCGCGTATTTAGCAAACTGAAACAGATCAGAGCTATCTGAGATCAGCAGTGTTTCAGGAGAGGGTCAACACTCTTGTTACACTGTCATCTGAAAGCAGGTTGGCTTTAACACTAGACTTCCAGGACTTAATTAATGATTTTGTCAGTGAGAAAGCCCGACGTTTGGCTTTTGGTATTTAAGCCATTGTTACAACAGCTGGGAAAAAGAGTTTGGAAGCTGAAAATGTAATCAGTATAGCTTAACTTATGTGCATTACAGCTGCATGTTATGTCTAATTTGTTGATGTAAAATTCACTGTGTTTACTGATGTACTGCTGTCATTCTGAATTAAATATCAATTTACACAGAAATGATCCTCATATGCATTTCCTTGTATTAGTGCATCATGTAATCAGACCTCACTGAAATAGTTATTTTAATATAAAATGTAACTGCATGCAGTGAATCAGTAAATGAAGGGGACAGATGGATTAACTGGAAAGTCTGTTATCTGAGGAATTTTGCAGCAGTGAGGGATCTAATCATTTTCTAGCTGCAGACAGGATTTATCATGCAGTAAATACTGACACCCAGTGGTGAGAAGTCATATTGTTCTGACATTTTACAGAGTGGTTTCGAGTCAGTAGGCATTAAGTCTGGCTTTTCTAGGTTACTGGGTGGTGTTTGTTTGGGCCCAGTAGTATAGTCTTTCATAGGAGCCACATTTTCCCCTGATGACAAACATCATACATTTTGCCTGAGTAAATATTTCAGTGTTCAATAAATCAGATTTTATAGTTATCGCTGTGATTTATGTTATTGCCGTAATGAGAATTTTTTCGGATTTGACTTGAAAAATATGTTTAACAGCGCAGGCTTCATGAAGAAAATGTCTTAAAAATAATGCTTACAAAATTTCTACACCTTGCTGCATGTGTGTGACGTGAAATTGGGATCGAAATATATATATTTTTAAATCATGTAACACTTTCTTTGAACATTTTCATGAGAAGCAGCAAAAGGGATTTATGATAGTTCTTACTCAGAGCTTAGGGAGCGTTATAAATAAAGGTTCTCATACAAAGTGTTCTCAGGCTAACAGTGATTTCACTCACAGTCCTCGTACTGCTCCACCATGACCGGCACCAGACCACACTTTCCAGCAGTATACACTTCTCCACTGTCAACTGCAATAGCATCGGCTTCATTCAGCTGCACACACGGAGAAAACGTTCAAAAATAAGAAACATGAAATGGAGATGACAAATACAACACCTAGAATCTGTGCTACTCCTCACACTCCTTATCTCTTTACCAAGATCTTCCTGAGGCAATCTTGCACCGTCTGGGCAGTTTCACAATCGAGCTTGGAGTCGCCTTTTACATCAATGATGGTGCCGCTCCATGTGTCACATTTCCTGCTCTGAGCTGTACCCACAGGGCACCATCTAATCTTCCCAACTGATGTGCTGGTTGTGTTTTCTGGAGAGGAAAACAGATGAATTGTTAGAAAAGCTTCCTGTTTCCTGCCTGCTTTTCCCCAAGCATTCCCTCACGCAAAGAAGATATATTTCCCTATATATTAACTGTGAATTTTAAATAATTTAGTCTTCTCATTTACTGGCTTATTAAAAAGGTTTAATAACGCTCTTGGCTACACTAAGTGAGACTGATTACTATTTAACTGAAAGTAAGCCAAATATTCAGATCTTAATTACACTGAAATCATACAGAATAATATACTGTGCTATATAATGATCAGGATATTACAGAATACAGAATTTTTGAAGCTCATATATGGAAAATATGAAATGGGAATATATTTGGATATATGGGAACATGTACGTGCAATGTATATATACCACAATTAATAATCATTTCATTATATATATATATAATATAAAACATACATATTGCTTTGCGCAGGAATCAAACCCTGTCCTGCTCCAGAGGCATTGCTCTTACCACTGTACTGTCTAACCCACAGACTAATCAAAATCAATCAAAAAATTCTTTAATCCTTTTTTCTAACAAACAAAATGGTTATTTTCCATCTGTGTGTAATGGATATAAAATCCAGTATCTGAAAAGCGTATATGTAAAAAGCCACATGCAGTATATTGGAAAATATAAGCGCTAGTTGCCCATATATGGAAATGTATTATTTAATATTTTGCCATATATTTTCGTTTCATAAGGGGTTATTATCCACACTGTGAATAAATCACACACACCGCGCTGCAGCGTCATTCCCCACACACACTGCTTACAGGTGTGTATCTGCCCAGGAAAACTGGTCACATGGTCACATTGTCTAGGAACTGAGCATGTAATGATTATTCGGAATGAACGCATGCTGACCTCAAATAGGACGTGCACTTTCTGTTTGTTTTCTACACAAACCTTCACAGGGCCTCTAGATAAAAGCTCAACTTTACATAAAAGCACTGAGTGATGTCAAGCATTTTTGTTGTTGCTGTTGTTGTTGTTTGTGTGTTTGTTTGTTTGTTTGTTTGTTTGTTTGTTTGTTTGTTAAGCTGCCTTCCCATCAGGTTGCAAGTTGAGCGGTGAACAAGAACAAAAATATGAAGGACAAAGTGTGGAAATGTCTTGATAGTGAGTGAATATGAGGAGATTTACAGTCTGCTGAATAGAAAAGATTTCACTGCCAATATATCCATGTGTTTATTTCTGAGACGTTCAGCTGTAAATCATTTCACATTCCACCTTAACTGTAGCTTCATACAGCCGAATCACACAAGTAGCTCAAATTCTCTTCATTTTCTTCCTCCAAAGTTACAGCGAAGATAAACAACTTCCTCCTCATCAGAGTTACACCTTCCTTTATTGCATGTACATTTCCGATCAGAATAACGTAAGCGTTACACCGAGCTAGGCTAGGCTAGTCAATTAGCCGATGCTAGCTAGGGCTATTAAGAGCGTTGTCATGGTTACGGTGGGTGCATTGTAGGCGCTTTTTTCATTTCAGCACAAAAAGTTCTGACCAGCAATTTTTCTGGGGAAAAACAGTGCCGGAGTGTTAAAGCGGTTTTCCTCGAGGTGAGACGATTATACAGGATTTTTCTTTGTTATTGTCTGCATGTTTTCTTGTTTCACAAATCCTTCTGGGTTTGTCTTATTTTCTGAATAAGCTAAATGCACAATAGACCAGAGGATTTGTCTGCATGCTGGATTTCTCCCAGATGACCACATGATCCAGCTGTGGTGATGAGTTACTGTAATGTTGGCCTGAATAAGGGCCTCTTTCAGGAAGGCCGAGTTTCAGTATCAAGATGAAGTATGCATCACTTCTGCAGATGCAGGTGATTTTCTTCACTGATTTTAGCATCATAATCATTGTGGACCCATGGTGGCCTCCTTCCATTTGATGGACAGGAGAGTGGGAGAGGACGCCACTTTGTGCAGTGGGTTTTATTTATGCAGCATTTTCAGCAGTGAACGGTGTGCACGTTACCTCTCCTGAGCGAGTGGATGGCATTCCAGTAGTCTTCTCCCAGGTAGATGTAGGAGTTGGTGATCTCTGGGAGCTTCCGCAGATCCGTCGTGGAGTCTTTGAACAATAGGTTTTTTGCAGAGAAGCCCTCAGAGGAGAACAGACCGAGGCCCTGTGACACGAAAACATATATATATATTTAATATTCAGCCTTTATTCCTTTTATAAACAAAGTGTGCATACATGTTTGGCTCTGTGGTGCAGAAAACTCAGTCATGAAACAGGTCTTGTTTGACTTATTTGATTTCTGTAACAGCTGCAGTAAAACACATCCCGTAAACACCAACAATAATCTCACACTCAGAAGACTTTCTTCACTTCTCCCTCAGGAGCAACTCTTAAAGTTTGATGTACAATCCGACGACTGTGTTTCCCCATCAGAGGAACCCGTTTAGTGGGAGAACAACCCTTAATTATCCAATGAACCTTTGAAGAACTATTTTCTAAGAGTGAACTCAGTTCCGAGAAGGTAAATGGATCAGAGTTCTAGGAGTTAAGAAGAAAATAATTTGGATTCGAAAAAATGTAAGGTAATAAAAACCCCAATAAAGTACAGTATAGACATTGTTACCTCGTTGTCACTGCCCCTGCTGGAGGCTGGAAACATTACAGGTTTTACAGCCTACATAATCTGATGAATTTTATAGTCCAGAAAATAAAGCAACTACGTAGTGAACTCCTTATATTAGTGCACTGTATAGGGTATGGAATAATGACTATATGTCCAATAAAGAGCAAGAATTTATTCATTCACGCACCTTTAGTTTGTCAGTAATCTCAGAGATTCGCTCGGCCAGGACTCTGTCAGAGCGACTGACGACAGCGTGAGCAGGAACTTGGGCCAGGTGACAGTCTTTATACTCATCAACAGGCTTCCTGGTGCCGTCTTTACACAGCAGCTCGTACTTGTCCTTGTCCGGATCACCTAATAAGAATTTACCTGTGTCTTAATACTTACTTCTTACTAACATTAACTTTGTACAGGATCCTTTACTTACCGAGTGCTGTGAGGTGCTTCACAAACGCCACATCTGCATCTTTCTCAGCCAGACACCTGCAGGAGCAGGAAAGGTTTTACACCCCGTAATCAGTTACCATCCACGGGGGTTTGTAGAGAAACAGAAAGATTCATCCACAAAAGGTTCAAATGAACAGGAATGTAAACAGCACATGAACTTACTTCATTCATCTTTCAAAACTTTAACTGTAACAATCAATGAAAAGTTGAATATGCTGTATATAAGATAGTAATAATTGGTAAATTGCTGTAGTTTAAGAGGAACAGACCTCTTCAGAACTCACTGCTATAAAAACACCACATCACCACGCTGTGGATTATTTTCCTGACACATGACGTCCCTTTGTGTTTTAGTTCTTAGTCATTAGTTAGGTGACTTACAGCTGCACAAGGCTCAGTAAAATAAACATCTACCGACTAAACCATTGTGTTGTTTAAGCACTAATGACGTTTTTAGTTTTGTGATGTGATTTATGCAGATTAAATAAGTAGTTTGTGCCAAATACAGTCTGCAACAGCGATACAGGAAGCAACAGCGATGTCACTGCTGTGTGTGGAGCAGAATCACAGAGTTAACAGTGGACTCCAACATCTCCTAAGTGCTGGCGTGGTGCAGCGTTAAATAATGGCGCCCGTCTCTCACCACGGCTCCTGACACGATACTGTAGCTCCAAGCTGATCCGTAAGGCTCTAAGCATGGTTACGTGTGTGTGCACTATGGTTCTGTACACACAGAAAACAGACTAAAGTGAAAAGGGAACAGAGGGACAGTGAGGTTCGTACCGGAGAGCTCCTTCATAATCATAATACCGTTCCTCATGAGAGCGCTTGCAGTTTATACACAACTTGCACAGTGTTTCTTTTGCAGTCGTCGCTCCCGGCACACAACTGGCTGAGACGAATTCTGCCACCGCTGCAAAACACACACACACACACACACACACACACACACACACACACACACACACACAGGCTCCTGACACTGGAGTCTCCTTCCATAAAAACTAATAAACATCTTACAGAAAAGTCTCCATATAAATGATTACTTACTTTTTAAAATTCATTTATGTGGAGCCTCGGCTGTACGAGTCCCTGTGAATGAGCTGTTACTATAGAAACGATAACTAATGTATAGTAAACTCTGCCGCGTGCAGCATGCTCCCGGGTGATCTCTGTCGTGCACAGCGCTGAAGCACGCACCTCCAAGTTCTGCCTTTCACTACTACCTAGTACTCCATTTCCCATGAGCACTTGTACTCAAACAAGATGGCTGACACACTCCCGGGCTCTGTGTCACATGACTGCTGCAGGTGCAGCCAAGCTACACACACTCCCAATATATAAGGACTCTCACACACACCTTGGCTTTGCTAAGCATTAGCATAGCCACTGTGACCGCTACTGCTAAGCCTTTGATTTTTGCATTTGCGTGTATGGATTTGACTCAGGATTACAGTGTTTGGATTTTGCCCTTTTGCTTACCCTACGTTGCTTTGCTTGCTGATCGCCCGACCCTGCTGATGGCTATTTTGGAACTGCCTGCTGTTTTGTGCCTTTGGCTGTATTTAATAAACACAGTTATATAAACCCATCTCCTACCTGCATGTGTCCAGCCACGACTGTCAGAGCTGCTGTTGTAGATTAATCACCTCCTGAGCATTTAGTAAGCGGTGATTCATTTGTGGCTCGTCTGCTGAGCACTCTGTGTGTGTTTGTGTGGAAACTGCTGAACAAAAGCTTGAAAGACTCTCACCCTCTTCTAGAGGTTTGTCGTCGATGCCACCCCATGTAATCTGTTTGTTTTCAATGAGAGTGCCGATGGGGATGTTCCAGCCTGCAGTCTTTCCCAAACCGGTGTGACAGGACTTCTTCCCTCGAAGGTCATTGAAGCCGAACTTAGTGCCTTTCTTTACTACAGCTACAGCGTAGTAGCACGTCTCTGAAACAAGATCGAGATCACACACTCAAGCTTATTATTATTATTATTATTATTATTGTTGTTGTTGTTGTTGCTGTTAGTAGCATTAAGAACACACCAGCCGTATGTTTATTTAACGTTTCATTTAGCATTGGTTTCGAGGCTACCTGTGCCGTACTGTTCAGCGATGATGGGGTGAAGGTTATGGGGTGCGAGACCGGCTATGTAGATATCTCCTCCATCCAGAGTGATGGCATCTGCTTCACCTTTCTGATCAAACAAATCCACCAGAATTTACAGATTTTACGTCTGTTCTGTTTTTTAGAAAACAGTTGATTTTCTGACACTTTTGTCTGTTTCTGTTTTTTTTCTCACTTATAAATTACATACAGAGGCAGACTGCTAGCATGCTTGCTAATTACCTACAACACTAATTAGCTAGCTTGCTAACTAGCTCATTCTAGAAGGAAAGAACAAAGCTAACGTCTCAGATGGTTACTGGAGTAATAAATAAACACAAAGACAATCAGATATTAATAAAAGGAAACACCAAGAGATCACAATGAAAAAAACCTTCACTTCAGTCTAACAATAAAGTAAAGACTCAGTATGGAGGCACTGATTTACACTAAACACAGAAACAGTACTGAAACATTCTCATGTGCTCGGTAAATGCAGGTCTGAGCAGTAAGTGTGGTGCAGCGGCGTCTCAGTGACTCGGCCACAAATTCACTCGTATTTTACCGCAACGGCTTCGATGCATTCCCGAGTTCCCTCCTTCTTCACGCAGACTAGAGATGGGAGTTGAGATCCGAGTTTCTGGCATTTCTTTACCTCCTCTTCCGACTTTAAACACCACCTGACATTGGCTGCAGCCTGAACTGAGGCTGAAATAACAAGAAATGAATCACAATCAAAGAGTCGAACATTCACATTCATCTCATAAAAATATCTGTTATTAAACTTCCTGCTTTTCTGAAGACGATGACATTATGATATAACAGTACAGTCTCAATATGCAGCGTTTTATTTTATTTTAATCGATTACTCAGGTTGGAGATATTTCAAGAATATTATTTAAAGTGAGATTGGATTGGAAGAGGATTGTTTGTGAAGTTTTACGGAAAAATAAAGAGGCTACTTCAGATATCTTTTAACACGTGGAGGAAAGCGCTATCTACCCTCTTCTGCATACATGAGCTCACACACCGGCGATTGATTATTGTCGCGGTGATTGACAGGGGAGAGAGAATAAGCCCCTCCCACAAAAAAAGCACAGACTGTTTTGCTCCCTTGACTCTCAGCCACAGACGCTTCATAATCACAGACATCGCTTACGTCATTACTTTTAACAGATGAGCGTTCAGTCAGATTATTCTTTAAACCTTAGACATGTTTTCTTTACAGGAGAGTGCATCCAATTCATACTAACACCAGCTTTATTTTATCAACTCAACAAACTAAAATAGTGAATTAAAAATGTGACAAATTCACTCACAGCAGTGAGATTATGATTTCATGATCTTAATTTATTGTCTTTAAAATGCATACAAGCACCTGAAAAGAAAAAAAAAAAACCTAAAATAACAGTCTGGATCAATATAAGTGCTATTCTGTGCGCTGATGATTAATGAGTGCAGACG
>JAQQZR010000018.1:16886897-16897923 GCA_030068235.1 Notoglanidium macrostoma
GCAAACTCCACACAGAAAGGCACCCTGGGTGACCCGGGGATCGAACCCAGGAGCTTCTTGCTGTGAGGCGACAGTGCTAACCACCACACCACTGTACACGCACAATTTCCAATGGGGAAAAAAGTAACTATTTATGTTGTGTTTAATAACGTTAGCTCCTGCTGCGTGTCCGTGTAGAGAACTCCCGATTTACTAGGAGCTACAGGAAAAACAATAAAAATCACAACCTTGATTCGTTCCTCAATGCAAACTGATTTGTTGATTCTGCAGAATTCCCCTCTAAAAAGCCTCTAATGTTGGATTAAGTCACTTTGAGACAAAAAACAATAATGAAATCAGCAACGGCAGGTCGAGATGCTGACCTGCATCAGGAAGGGGGTCAGACGTCCAGGCACACGGGCGCGGAACGAGGCTGAAAGCAGTTACTGAAATATTTAATTTCTCAGGAAACCTCACATGTGAACAGAAGCCGATAGCAGGAAAGAAGAGTAAAAAAGTCGTAACTGTGAACTAACAAAAGGAGGAAAAGCCTGAAGTAAACAAAGATAAGAAGGAAAGCAGAAGGAGATGAGTGTAGAGATCAGTCTGGATACGCCGCTGGGTCAGCCGCAGGCGCAGGCGTGAAGTTCAGGGGAAATCAAGTGTAAATCCTGAGATTTAAAAAGAAAACTGAGAATTTACAATGTGAAAGATAAAAATGATGAAAGATTTCCAGGAACTGCAGGAAGATAAAGACCTGGACCTCGAGTGTGAAAAAGACTTTAAACTCATTTTTATATTTCGTAAACACGCAAAACGTATGCTAATTAGCATAAAAGTGCACATCATGCTAATTATTACACAAATTATTAAATAAATACAATTTTTAACGATACAAAAAAGCCCCGTTTCCTGGCAGAGGGACAGACCCCGCCCACTGCTCCATTCCGCGCATGCGCACACGCGCCACAGTGATCCTCGTTCTGACGAAAAGAAGCGGCGAGGCTTTAAAAAAAAATACAAAACGGCTTTTAAAGCAACGAAAAGTGAAAGTTGCGAGTCGAATCATGGCGTTTTTAAGTTTTCCACTCCGCATGGACACACTGTACACACGCCCATGTGCAGGAATGCCGCGTTTTACTGCTCTTAAGCCGCAAAACACTTCAGCATCATGATTTTAGAGTTGGATTAAATGCGACTCTGTTCCAAGCCGCCATGTTGTTCACGTCGCACTGCTTAGCGAACACTAAAGCTCCTGCAGCTGAACAACTTTCTATTCGGTACAAACGGGCAACCTGTAGCATGTCTGTGAAATGAGTTGTGTTTGTTATAAAAGCTTTTAGAGAACACAAAAGGGTGGAAGGAGCAGCTGCAGAGGCAGGAGGAGGGATTTCACTGCAAGTTTTGCTTCCACTGTGGGAACTGAGCACATTAGCACCATCTGTAGAAATGTGACTTTACTTCACATCATTATCAGCTTCTCAGTGTGTTTATCACTTCATCTGTCTGAACTAAACAGTGGATTATAAAGTCCAGGCCCGAGTTTCAGCTCTTTCTCTGTACAGCTGCTCTTTTCTCTCCGGTTATGGAACACACACACACACACACACACACACACACTGAGAGCAGCTCAGCACACTGATGCACCTCCAGCTTCTCCTCAAACTCTTTGCTCTGTTTTTGCCACCAAACACAATTCTTTTCCTTCGCCTATGGAACATTTACAAACCCACAAACCCCGACAACCTAGAAATAATCCATATATTTACCAGTAATGGCAGTGAACTGTTGAATTAACCCGTTCAGCCCCGGGCCTGAAGCATCTCCGAGAGCCGCCATCTTGCCGCCACTGTCAACAACAACAGCACTGCGCATGCGCACTATTGACCAACGACAGTGCATGGAGGCAGGCGCGTCATCGCCTCGGAATTCAGGGTAGTGTAGTCAAAATAATAACAATAATAATAATAATAATAATAATAATAATTTGCTCCCATAAAATGTTTATATGCACATTTGATGTAAAACGTAAATAGCTTTTTTATTATATCTAAAATAATTATGTCAAAACTTAGGGTTAACTGAGGGCAAGAATAAATGAATACATTCATTAAAAAAAAAGAAAAATAAAAAAAAAACGATATTTAGACAGCTATATAATATGTATAACATGCCTTCCTGACACTCAAGGCCACTATAGAATAAAAAAAAATTTTTTTTAAAAAGATAAATAAAAGCAAAAAACAATGTAATGCTAGTATAATATAATCTTGTGATTAATGTATATAAATGTCTCTTGGGCCTAATTTTTTGTTTTTGCAGAAATATCATTAGTTATATATTTACTTAAATCTGGCAGACTGTCATTTTTACTTTATACTTGTAACTTATACAAAAGACTGGAGCCTGTAAAAACATTTTTGAAATTAAGTTTATTGTCATTTATATTACATTCATCTCAAAACAATCAACCAAGCAGTTGTGAAACATCATTAAAAAATAAAACAATAATAAAGGGGAAACAGCACACTGAAACAACAGATCGTTCAGTCTGGATTTCACACGAGCTTCAGCTCAAAGTCCCGCTGTGTTCGTCTGCAATTCCAGCACGTCTCTTACTTCAGAACATCTGCGACAGTTTACTCTGAAACGTTAAACGTTTTTAAAGCTACAATCAGTGATTTTTTTTAACATCTAAACTACACTGTAACTGACTAAATGCTTATTTAATTTTCATGGAACAATTTTATTTCATTACTGATAAACAGTAAATCTATCCTAAAGCCTGAAGAGGCAAGAACACTGAATAACAATAACAACAATAACGAACAAGGTGAGAGGGAGGATATCGATATTGCGATACATTTTCAGAAGACAGCATTCTGGGAGTTTTGTAGATATTGTGAATTGTTTGTTTTTCTTTTTTTCCTTAAATAATGGAAACATTTTCCTTCTTTCCTCAATTACGTAATATTTTGACAGAGTATACTCATTTCTGATTGGCTGACTCGAGTCTTCCTTCATCGCTTACATTTTGTAGTCAAATATGTTAATGTGTTGTTCGACTCGTGACAACGTGTTTCAAAGGTCGAGCTAGCGGCGAACGATGTAACTGATCAGTAGGTGTGTAAGTGAAAAGACTTTGTGATGTAACAAGACGTCTGCCATAATCCGCTTTTACTTTACTAATTGTAGCTTTAAAACAACGTCATTAAAACCTCACTTGGAGCCGGAAAACACAGCTTCGTGGAAGTTCTCATGAGTGAAACAGAACTCCCCATGAATCAAAGCTTTAAGACTTCATAAATAAATAGCAGAGATGAATGAACTTTGACAAATTCATTCCAGTGCGAAAGCTATACTATTTATTTGTTTCTGGTTTTTTTTTTAAAGCGGTACTACGCATTTCTGCAGCTATAGTGTTTAACGCAGTATCAAACGCACGATAAAACACAAAATGTTGTGGTGAATCACATGCACACAGCGTCATACAACTTATAGGTTTAAATAAAAAAAACCTGGTCAGAGATCCTCCGATCGAATGGAAAAGCTACTGATATGAAGACAGTGTTCTACAGAAGCCCAGAAAGACCATTTATTATTATTGTTGTTATTTTTTTTTATTATCTTCCAAAGTCATGAGAGAACACAATTCCATCAATCAATGTCGAAGTTTCAGACTGTTTACTTCAAACGCATCGAAGACTGATGTGTGGATGAAAGAGTAACTGCATGTGCTTCCACTGAGGTTCAGGAACCTTTAGAGGAACTACAGACAGTTCCTGACTCAAATTCCCGTTCTGTGTTAAAGACCAGAACAAAAGTGCACAGCAAATCCAGCCGACTCTAAACTGTTCGTCTGCTGTGGGCGTGGCCTGTCTGTAATATTTGACTTCGTAATAAATCCCAAGAGGAAATAAAACGCTTCTCTCTTTTAGCTTGGATTTAACGCCGGACTCTTACTACAGTCTCGTACGTTTTATTAATATAATCTGGCAAGGATCAGTCACTAATCACAGCTCCCTGTGGGCGGTGTGTCTTTACATTACTTACAAGAAAAAGATATTACAGTGCAGATACGGGGATAATAATAATAATAATAATAATAACAACAACAACAGACTTTCTGGATTTTTCTGATCTGATATTAAACTAAAACATTGCGCGTGATGACGAGAGTCTCAACACTGATCACCATCAACTTCCTGTCCTTCTAATGCCTCAAACCAAACATTAGCATGGGGTGCGTGTGTGTGTGTGTATGCGTGTGTGTGCGCGTGTGTGTAAGTGTAAAGGGTAATATTACACATGATCTAATAGTGTGTGATTTAATTGCCCAAAAATGGAAGAAGCTTTGGAAATGGAGGGAGGAGGAAGTGTGTGTGTGTGTGTTAGTAAAGGGTGTTTGCATACGAGAATAGAGGATCATGGTATGTGTGTGTGTGTGTGTGTTTGACCTGGCTAATGGTTAAGAAAAGCTGATATCTGGAGCAGGAAGGATGCACAGAGTGTGTGAGGTGTGTGTGTGTGGGAGGTGTGTGTGTGTGTGTGTGTGTGTGGAGGTCAGAAGCGGATGAAGGTGGCGTCGATCTGCCGGACGCTAGGCAGTGCCAGCATGATCTTGCGTCTGTACTGAGGGTCCTTCTGCAGCGGGTTGCGCTCCAGATACACCGTCTCTAAACCTTTAGCGTTCTTCAGCTCATCCAGGTCACTCCAATTCTCTATCTGATTATCATTCATCTGACACACACACACACACACACACACACACACACACACACACACACACACACACACACACACACACACAGAGAGAGAGAGAGAGAGAGAGAAAACTCAGTCATGTGTCAATACCCATCCGTTAAATCTCACGTTATCCTCTAACTGATAATCAGCTCAGGCCTGAAAGTGATGCTGCACCAGGAACCGGAGCCCAGAAACGGCCCCTGGGGAGTTTCACACAGGGAACCTCGGCTCCAGGAACCTGGGAACAGAGCCTGGGACCCACAGCCTGAGGAGAACAAGCTGAGGAACTTTAACTTGGAAACCCCATTCTGAGGGGTTACTTAAATACGCTCATGCGTATATAACGTTATTTGTCAGACTACTCAAATTTTCAGTCACCTCCCTGGGTAACGTTTCTGAGTGTCGAACAATCACGTTGTAATTTTGCACTTTCTCTGTCGTTTATTAACACATCTGAGGTAAATGTTGGCGCTCCGGATCGCTGTGCATCATGTCCATCCTCGCTCTGTCTTTACTTTGTCTGTGTTATAGCTCATCAGCTAAATCTTTAATTAGCCTTATTCATTAGCGATCAGTGAGCAACGATGTAACCATGACGACAAGCATATCCTTGAAAACTTGAAAAAAATAGGAGCTAGAGCCCAGAAACCTCGGCCACGGGGATATTAGCTCGGAAACCTAAACCAGGGAACCAGAGCACAGGAACCAGGAACCGCAGTCCAGCAACTTAATCCTGGGAAACAAAGCTTCAGAACCTTTAGTCGCACAAATGATCTTTAGTCTGGAAACTTCGGGAACTAAACCAGAATCTATAGCCTTTACACAGGAATTTATGCCTTGTGATAGAGACTCAGAAGCAACTCATCCTTAAATCCGTCTCTCCGAGTACAGCGATCATGTTCTCCATCTTTATCAGGCTGGAACATGACACTAACCCAAAATTCCCGCAGTTCTGTGAGGTGACTGATGTTTTCGATCTTCTTTATCCTGTTCGCTGCGATGTCCAGAGTCGTCAGCTTTTTCTGGGAAAGCACAGTCGCAGACAGATTAAACATTAAAACAGTAAATACTTAAAGTCTCTAAGTGGATGCAAATAAAGGGATCTGAATTGGCACGAATTTCATCCAAACTCAATATAACAGATTGCATAGAAATTATTATACCAAATAAAAACAAGGATCTAAATACTGCAAAAATCTAATTTACATATCGGTACCGAATGCACAGAGCTTCTTTTGTTCTTTGTTTTTATTAATAAATAAAGTTTAGGCAGAAACACAGGTTTTGGACCTACGTTGTTCTCGAGGCCTTCGATAACCTCGATGCCGTTGTGGCTCAGGTAGAGCTCCTTCAGGTTCACCAGGTTCTGCAGTCCCTCCAGCTTGGTGATGCGATTGCTCTGCATGCAGGAGGGGGAGGAGTCAGTCGCAGGAACGCCGTGGACACGCGTGTACGAGGGGAGAGTTATCGTGAGCGTTAGGACGTACCTGGATGCTGAGGACGGTCAGACTGTGGAGCCCGTCCAGGTTCTGCAGCCGAGTGATCTTATTCGTGCCGAGGAACAAACTGTCCAGTGTAGTGAGTGTGTCCAGATTCTCGATGATCTAGAATGAAGGAACACGGAGCTTGAAGAGAAGAGGTGCTGTTTTAGAGCACGTGTGTCATTCTGGTCAAAATGATTTCGTCAGTCGACAACAATTTTAACCAGATTACTGTAAGATGACATCATCAACATGCGCCTCCTCTGTCTCCACCTCCCCCTCCTCCTCCTCGTGTGATTCCTGAGCTGCTTGGAAATTCCATCCAGGAGATAAATATGAGCCATTTCAGTTAAAACGATAAAAAGGCTAAAAACTAAATCTTTAATAAATTTAAATAATATTCAGGCTTTCAAGTTTAATACTTCTCCTAGCGATTTGGCATGTTTCTTTTTTTTAATGAACTGAAGTGAACCGAAGCTGCAGGTTGGAGGAGGAGGAAGCGCACACTGATGACATCACCAACCTGCGACAGATGTAAAGCAGCCTGGCTTAAGAAGAAGTGTGAGAAGAGAAGGCACGCAATTTTTATGGACTCAAACGCAGTGCTACATGTGGGAGCAGAAAGAGGTGCAGACTGATGACATCATCTCGCTGCAACTCATCCTAAGAAGTTTCATTTTTTAACTGGGAGGCCAGCAGCGAGACATTCCTGAGTCATTTGAAGACCAATTTGAATGACGTTAATTAAACAGGTAAAGTCATGTGTGGCTCCTGATTGGCGACAGTGAGGACCCCTGGCAGGTGGCTGTTGTTTTTCCTGTTGCTACTGTACTAGGAACCTGTAGGAATCCCATCTCGTAGGCGGGAATGCGCCACTCACCCTGATGCGGTTGGACCCGAGCTCCAGCATGTGAAGGCTAGTGAGGTGTTCGAGGTTGGCGATGTTCATGATCTTGTTGTGCAGCAGGAAGAGCTTCTTCAGCTTTGTCAAACGCTCCAAACCTTCGATCTTCCTCAGCAGGTTGAACGATACGTCCAGCTGCCTGTTGCAGATTAGCACAGAGTCCAGAACATCAGCACATCCAGTAACGCCACAATACATTATACAGCTGTTATTAAGTGGATTAAACAGATTTCTGTCCACACACTGGCCTGGCTTGTGCAGGTGTACACGCGTGTGTGTGTGTGATATTAATAAGACATTATATAATAAAAACACAGATGTATGTGTGTGTAAAATCCTGTTGTGTGTGTGTGTGTGTGTGTGTGTGTGTGTGTGTGTGTGTGTGTGTGAGAGAGACTCACTCGAGCTCGGTTAAAGTCTGCAGGTTCTCCAGTTTGCGGATCTGGTTGTCGTACAGGTCCAGTTCCCTCAGTGACACCAGGCTTTCCAGGTTCTCTACCTTTTTGATCAGGTTTTGTCTGAGAGAAAGAGTCTGACGGAAAACACGACACCTATTACGATTTTACGCGGTCATGAGGCCGTGACGAGTCTGTTACAGGACCATGTCATGATAACGTTCAGACTTTACCTTGGCTTTCTGCAAGACCTCGAGTCCCTCGATCTTCCCGATCCGACAGTGCACCAGATCCACGTCCTGACAGGATAAAGAATCATTCTATAGAGTCACAGCTTCTTTGGGGGCGTAACTTCTCAGCATGTGCAATTCTGGCCATGCCTCTTTACACCAGCCATGGAGATTCTGGCTCTTTTCAGTAACTTGGATCATTTGGTTGGGTCCAACAGTAAGCGTCGACTCTTTTGGTTCCCAAACAGATCTCTGCCATATATTTCTTTCTGAACCAGATGAAGTTTGCGACCTGTAACTGTTCTTCTGATTAACTACGGCTGCTGTTTCCATTGAAGCATTTTTATTAAATTACACAGTTAGAGAACTGAATTTCCAGCAGCTACAAAAAAAAGCATCAGTTCAAAGAGTCGATTTGTGTATGAACTTTGTCTAATTCAACATTTTAAAATTAAACACACCAGAATCAGATTATCGTCTCGTCAACTCCTGTAAAATAGGAAATTACCCCACAACTGGATGTACATTAAATCCCTTTACTGTGTGATGTTAAGAGAATAAACATCTTTGTTCTATTTTTTATTTGACTGTCGATATTAGCACTGCATTAGCTACGCACTGACGGGGAAACCCACGGCAACCAGCAGCAACGTCAGGAATGACTGCTAACGTTCAGAGTAGTGATTCAGGGCAGTGTTCAGAGAAACTACACCTGCTGTGAGAACAATAAACCCCACAGATCACATTTTTATCTGCTCACCTCCTCATTAGGGTCGAGGGTGATGGTGTCCATATCGACAGGCAACTCCTCTGGAACTGAAGGAGGAGAAAAACAGAAAGATTAAAAAAAAAAAAGAACATTAAAAAGGGTTAAAAGTTTATGTTGTGTTAATGCTGAAAATCACCACATATATTAGACAGAATCACAGTTACAGTTAACATACACTGACAGTTTGTCCATAAACATGAGGGTTTGTTTCATCAGGAAAAAACACTGAATTAGTTACAGGTAATAAAGAGGTTCTTCCGTGTTCCTCTGTTTATAGTTTGATGAGGTAAAATCATATGAATGCGAAACAAGATGCTTCACACCTCAACGACATTTAAATGCAGTGTAATGATGTGTGTGTGTGTGTGTTAGGGCAGAGAGAATAAATCCAGCTCCTCATGTCACCTGTGGAAGCTCGCTGCAGATCTTCGACGTCTCCGTTGACGCTCCTCCTCTTAGTCTCGTCATCGCCGGACTCCTCCGACTCGCCCCTCCTGTCAACTGAGCAGCGGAAGACATCACTTTATTGACAACTTCAAAGTGTGTTTAATCAAGAAAGTACCCTTATGCTGTACCTTTATCGTAGTACAGGGTTGCCAGTGTCATGGTTTTCCTGCAGAGTATAGAACTGGGGTAATGGGGAGGTGTTTGGACGTTACACTGGGCATTCATTTTAGCGATTACATCTCTAAAGTACACTTACACTTCACTAAAAGGTCCACAGCCACATCTTACACTAAACTAGCGTTGCCACCACACTCCTAAAGTTCTCAGCATGTCACGCCTCTTTATACCAGTGATGGGAATTCCGACTCAGATCATTCGGCTCAGCTCGCCCTCAAGAATCGACTCACAAACGACTCCCTGCCTGTTCTTTCTAAATTCGCCATATTCTGACCTGTAACTGTTCTTTCTGGCTTTAATATAATTGATATTGTTTCACTTTTCCATGAAAACATTTTAATCTTGTTAATGAGTACTGCCAAAGTATACAAAAAAAAAAAGCATGAAGCATAAATACGAGTCGGCTCACAGGCTTCACCTGAAAGGGCCGGTTCGAAGAACCGACTCATTCGCGAACGACACATATTTAACGTTATCTCTTCATTTTATGACGTTTTGAAGTGATGGGAGTTTAAAAATCAGTTTTAACACATCAGCTCACGACCAGGGTTGTGTGTGTGTGTGTGTGTGTGTGTGTGTGTGTGTGTGTGTGTGTGTGTGTGTGTGTGTGTGTGTGTGTGTGTGTCAGAGCAGGGAAACTGGTGTTCTGTTTCACCTGGGCAGGTAAATTAAGGTAGCTCAGCACTTCACTTCTCTCCTGCACATTTTATTGTTTTTTCCTCCACTGTAACATCCCGGGACGAGATCATCCGCTCATTCTCTACCGCTTTATAAAGCTAAACTGTGTAGATAAGTGGAAGAAAGTGGCAGAAATTCCTGATATACTCTATGTTATGTAGCTTAGCATGCTAGCTAGTTTGACATCCAGGGTTGGGTACATGACTGGAATAATCACGCCATATTGTTTAATTTTTATTCATTTGTTTTTAAATAAACATAAATTCATTATTTGCAACAGACACATATGTTCAAGCTAATTAATCGATAACCTGACGACTAAAGCTACAATATTCTTGTCAGGGTTGTTTCCTTTTCCTACCCGTATTCCTACCCGCCCCACCTCCTGCGCTGGGATTGGTCAGAAGTTCGTACTCACGCGCCATTTAACAGTTTCACTATCCAATCAACGTCCTTGCTTAAAGAACTATAAAACACCAGCCAATCCCGGCGGAGGAATATGATCCGTCTAGCCAATCATGTAAGAAGGCGGGTTTTTGTCAGGAAACGAGCGGCTAAAAAAAACGCTATTTCAGCTACTATACTAAACCTTACGCTAAGCTAACGTTGCCAGTCTTTCAAACATAAACAATCACACAATGCTAGCATGCTAGTTAACCGAATGAATGATGGGAAAGGGTTTGTACGCTGAGTGCAAAGAATAAAAAATATTACCCAAATTTACAAATAAAAGCAAGATGAAATAAACATCGCCGTCATCCTTTGACCAATTACCAGCTAAACATCAGCGCTAGCGACTAGTAACGGTTTTTAACTCACCTTCCATCTCCTGAGGCTCGCTAACAGACAGGGTAGCCATTTTCTTCCCCTCGCGACCCACCTACGGCTCAATGATTGACAGTTGCAGCGACCAATCAGTTCACTGCTGTAGAAACGCGTCATTACCAGGCGATCGCTCAGTCTCCGAGGAACATTATATTATAGATTGTTAGAGAAGAATGAAAGGTAAATCATTCAAATAGCTATAAAAAATTTTTCATATATTACTGGGAGGATTATTGTCTAAAAAAGTATATTTTTGTGGTCCATGCATAGATATTGTAATGTATAGAACAAAAATATACTTTTATTTAAGACAATAATCCTCCCAGTAATATATAATAAAAATGCTATATATATATATATATCTATATATATATATATATATATATATATATAAA
>JAQQZR010000018.1:16907762-16927993 GCA_030068235.1 Notoglanidium macrostoma
ATCATTATCCACACTGCTGACACTTTATTAGATATTTCTAACTCCTACCTCACTTTAAGTTTGCTGCTATATTTTTATTTTATTTTTATTGTTATTGTTATTATTACTGTATTTGTTTTATTGAAACTGTCTCATTTCAATGCTTTAGCAGTACTGTACATGTTTATTGTCATGCTAATAAAGCTCTTTGAATTGAATTGAATTGAATTGAATTGAGTAAGGGAGAGAGAGGGAGGGAGAGAGTGGGAGGGAGAGAGAGAGAGAGAGAGAGAGAGATGACTGGGTCACACAGCATGTGAATAAAACTGTCATGAATAAGGTTAGTGGCAGAAAAATCTGATCTCAGATCAGTGTACATAATAATAATAATAAACCTGAGGGATGTGCTGTAAAGCCCAGGCCAAACGCATGGAGACGTGCTGCGGCGTGAAAACCACCAAACTCGCCGCCAGGAAACGCTTCTGTCTGCTGAGGAAGTGCAGCATCTTCATCACACCGTGCACCGCCTGTTTCACACACACACACACACACACACACACACACACACACACACACACACACACACACACACACAGTTAGAACTGCCAGCGTGACAGTTCGAATTCGCTCACAAATTACAAATCTGCTTTGTTTCTTCAGACTGCAGTCACAGCTACGTTTATTTTTAAATCAAAGTGCAGATCTTAGCATGGATTATTTAACAGTTTACTATATCTTTTAGCGTAGACCAGATTAAAGGAATAATAAATTAATTAAATTCACACAAACTAAATTTCCTCATTTTCTAAAACCAGTTCTTGAGTTTAGGCCGTGTAGTCAGCTAATCCCCTCAGCATTTATATAATGTGAGTACTGCTCTTATTTAAATTACAAAGTAAGAATTGTAAATTACAAAATACAAAAGCATATCAGTTTGATCTTTCTAAAAGAACAAAAAAACAAATAACATCAAACCAACAAATCCAGTGAATATTTATGAACAGTCTGACCGCTCGTTAGTGTCTGATAATTAACACCGCAGTGCGCGAGTCCGGATACAAGAATGTTTATACTACAGTCGAAACCCCTATCAGTTTAACCTGGATTATTAAACTCTGTTGGAGTGGTTTTACCCCCCTCGGGGCAGATCTGTGATCTCACCTTCATGGTGCACGAGTTGTTCCAGGACCTGACCATCTCGGCAGCTCGCAGGTCCTGCCAGCCAATGAAGTTATGAAATGGTTTCCCTGTCTTCCTGAAAAAACAGAATCATGGCAAAATCCAATGAGACACACACACGCACACACACAGCTCTCATACTACTCACACACACATACCTGTGCCAGGTAGTGAAGGTGGCTCTCTGAGTTGAGATGCCCAACGCCTCCATCTGACACATCTGTAAACCTGAGTCTGTATAACACACACAGACATGCACACACAAACAAAACAATTACAATTGTTCACTCATGTATAAATACTACACAAGTAAATGTTCAAGACTTTGGATTTAGTTAATCAATGTCGTTTCAGTTTTTCAAGGCTGTTCGAAATTTCACCAGCAAAATACAGAGAAAATATTCTCCTGATTTTTGATCCTCCTCCTCGTCTTTACTGTACTGAAACACGACAGCAGGCTAAAAGTGTTTCACAATGTGAGTCACCCATCAT
Organism: Notoglanidium macrostoma; assembly: GCA_030068235.1. Taxonomy (NCBI): domain Eukaryota; kingdom Metazoa; phylum Chordata; class Actinopteri; order Siluriformes; family Auchenoglanididae; genus Notoglanidium; species Notoglanidium macrostoma. Next base: position 16,909,413 of record JAQQZR010000018.1, read on the forward strand.
CCTTCTGCGGGAGTCACACAGCTGTGATGTCAACACACAAACCGTTTTTGGATCATTTATCTCACTTATAAGGCAGACTTGTTTTTAATCTCTGAAGAAATGGAAGAAATAGAATGTTCACTGCACCTGCCTCACTGCACTGTAATTTAACATCAAGTTTATTCACTTAACTTTCCTCACACACACACACACACACACACACACACACACACACACACAGGCAGTTGTGCCTCATATTTGTCCAGAACATAATGGAAAATAATAGGGACAGCAGTGGAGATTTTGACAATAATGCTTTACAGAGGGAATCACACACATCACAAACAGCAGCGCTGGGGTGTGTGCTGGGGTGTGTGCTGGGGTGTGTGCTGGGGTGTGTGCTGGGGTGTGTGCTGGGGTGTGTGCTGGGGTGTGTGGAGCTCTGACCGTGGACCGCTCCCTTCACCACGCTGATGAAGCTCTGCCACAGATCCTCCGGGTCCATCTCCACCCTGCCATGCTCCGGGTATAGCAGAGATACCTGCACGCACACACACGCACACATCATAAAAACAGTAGGAGAAAGCACACAGGTGTGTCCTGTATGGGACTAATCTGTACACATCATGTTTCTATAATTAACCACATAAATAAAAGGGAAGTTTGGCCCAGTTAAAGTGAAAACTACTGGGAAGCAGTTCATGGAGGAATGGAAGGGGCGTGGCCAGAGAAACACTGCTCACACACTCGGACACGCCCACTTAATTGTGATGAGGGGTGTGTCATGAGCTGCTTAGTTGTGAATTATGAATCTTAAAAAAGCATGCCTTGGGGAAACACAACACTCAGGGAGTGTGAGAGACAGCAGGAGGACTGGAGGAACAGGACAGGAAGTGTGTTAATGCACAGGTGAGGCGACTCAAGTGTGTTTAGTTACCTTTCGGCTGCAGGATCCCCGGATGTTGGCGTGTTTATCATAAACATGGCACCTCACAGAGGTCGTCCCCACATCCACAGAGAGAATGAAGCTCTCTCTCTTCTTCCAGCCGTTCCTCAGAGTTCCCATAACGCTCTCTCTCTCTCTCTCTCTCACAGCAGAGGGGAACCGAATTGAACCGGCATTGCCGCAAACTAGCTGTAAATATTTACTCTTCTCAGAGTTCTGCACTTCGCGCTTCTGGACCTTGGACAAAGGTAACTTTGGGCACGCGGATGAAGATCCTCCGGAAGCTGATTGGCTAAGGACGGGGCGCACGCGGTTAACAATCGCGAGAAGCTGATTGGCCACGAGGCGGGCGCGCGTCTCGCGTAAAGTGACCGCGCACAAGTTTCATACTTATAATTCCAAAAGAATTTCGTCATAGACTAAATAAATTGTGTAAATATTAAATGAAATACAAATTTAACCATCACTACAACTTAATAAAAAAAAACGTTTGCTATTTCGTCACTCACGGAGTTTCTGTTCCCGATCTGTCTGTGTGTGTTGTAATGTAATAACACTAACGTACACCTGTGGCTCTTGTGGAAACACCCGAATAAGGAAATAGTGAAAAAGGAAGTAAAGTAGCAACAAGCTAGCTAGCCATTTAAACCACAGATCGCGCACAAACACCTCCCGCACGCGCGCCTTTGCTCGGTCAACTTCTCTGTCGCTAAGTTACAACTTCCGCCCGCGCCGCGTTTCAGTTGGTCAAAAAATGCCTGAATTCAGCGGAAAAATCCTCATGTTGGTCCACTTTTACCTCACGGAACGTGTTATTTGATATCCAACCGTCTGCTTACTAAAAAGAAACAAATACTAAGCCGACGGGAGAACAAATGGTGTCGTCACGCATCAGCCGATGACTGGGTGTGTAGAGGTCTTAAAGCGACAGCGCGCTATTTCACGTCATCCTAAAGGATCAGCCACAGAACTGAATTTCGCTTCCTTTTAAAGGTGCAGTCATATATTCTAATCCAATACCCTTTTTGTAAAATTCAGCAAATATCTACTTGCTGCTGCCTGTCCTGTGTGTGTGCTTAAAAAAAGCCGGTGCTTGTACACAGCCCTGGTTCTGATTACAGGAAAACAAAGAAAGTGTCTCAGACCGAGCCACCCAACACTATTCCAGCCAATCAGTAAAAGCCAGTTTGTACTTCTGCGTCGAGTCTGTGCCATAGGGTTCGATGTGGCTGCGTACCCCACGCCATAGTCTGACGTGCACCTCCTCAAAAAGGTAACTACACATGCTAGCGTCGCGGTTCCAGCTTCTCCTTCTTCTCTGCGAATATCGGAACTCTACCACCGATATTGTGTCAATGTAAATGTAAAGTGTGAGGTGCAACGCACATCCATGAATTTCGTATTGGGGTCTTCTGAAGGGAGTTGTGCATTTGTTTGGCTACTGAGATCAAACATCAATAATCCTTCTCCAGAATCTTGTCTCACCCATTAAAGTGACAGTTCTCCATTTCATTCACTTTTAAAGGGACAGTGCACCATTTCGGGCTGCTTGGGCAGTTTGTAGATGGACCTCACCAGTGTTCATTTTTAATTTTAAAAGTACTGCAAAGGCTGTAACATTCAAATAAATTTTAAACTAATAAAAAGATTTACCAAAATAACATTACTGTTGGTGTTAATCAAGGCTTAAATATTTAATGATTAATTAAACATTAAAAACGCACATTCACAACATAATGTTCATAAGATATTAATAAAATTGGCATTTCATTGGAAAACCCAGTAGGTCCTCAATTACTTGTTGAAGTTTGTCTGTTACTATGTACAAGTATCGGCCCCTTCCATTCCTCTAAACTCATTCCATTAACGGAAATAATCCAGCACAGAGAAAAATTTATTTGGGCTGCATGTAGATTTAAAAAAAATGATAATAATTTAAATAACATTATTGTAGCGCGATGTTGTTTTATATGTTGTAAAAACCAAAAAAAGAGGAAAAAAAACATTATGAAAATTATGATAACAAAAGTTGTTTATTAAAGATCTATATACAGCACATCCCAAACCGGGAGCTGCAGTTTAAATGTTCTCAATATGGTTCAAGTTCATTTCAAAATAACACTGCACACGGACGTACATTCCAGTCAACGTTAAAAATGGATGCTGGAGGTGTGGCGCATCCCAAAAAATAAATCCTACAGCGTATAGAGTTGCTGGTAAGAGAGACCTGTTTCCTTTAAAAAAAAAAAAAAAAAAAAATTTAGAAGGGAGATAAAATTGAAATCCAAACATTTTTTACATTTTAAAAGCCAAACTGGAGCATTGTTCTCTTTTACAGAGAGAAACTGCGTTAGCAATCTGACTGAGCTGAGAAATAAATCCTGTATAGACTGACTACCAAACTGCATATGATCTTGTGCTACCCCCCTCCCCCGCACCCCCTTCCCCAGAAAAACCACTGACTGATAAGAGAGAAAAAAGCAGCTTGAATAATGCTGGAATATTGGCTATGAAAAGATTTTGTTTTAAATCTCCTCATATTCGTTCACTAACAAGATCCTTGTCCATCACTTCGTCCTCCATGTTTGTTTTACTCAGAATCACTCTTCTGATTGGCTGAGCATAATGCTCTCATTTGCATAAGGTCGAGCCTCACTCATTGAGTAAGAAGTTGACAGAAGTGGACACGTAGCTTCTCGCACTCTTCTACATGCCTTCTTCAGTTCTGCGAGTTAGGACTGAGTGGAACTTCAGGAATGTGGTGTAGAACATCGTTTTCCGAAATCCAATCTGATTGTCTGTAACTGCAGGATCGTAGCCATACGTGTAAGGATAGTGGATTAAAAACAAATCAAACAAGAATATCAAATTTGTTTTTAGTGTGCTGCGATTACAAAAATAACTCTTCAAATATTCAAGGAATATTAAAAACCCAGAGTTGGGAAAAAAGCTGAACAAATCGGAATAAAAAAGCAATTTGAAGTCGGACGAGAGAAAGTTGAGAAGATCGTTCTGCTGCGGAAATGAAAGTGGATTAAAGCTTAAAAGAAATATTCTCTCACCACTGGAAAAACCTCAAAAACATGATGTAATACACGATTGGATCTTTAACGCAAGTTCTTCACCGTGTTCCCCCGATGCTGCATAATAATTATATTTTAAAATTATCGACAATAAAACCTAAAGAATCGCTGGAGGAAAAGGCGGCGCTCCTTCACACTTCAGTCCGTCACTTTGGCGGCATCGAAGTTCACCGCCAGCTTCCTGTGTTTGCGTTTGGAGGCGGAGCCCGGGGTGTGTGCTGGTTTGGGGGGTTGTTTGGGCGGGCTCTCGGAATCCTGCATGCTGATTGGTGGAGGGGTTTTGTGGGAGGAGGGGGCCACTGTGGTTGCAGAGTGGGAGGCTTCGGGATTTTCGGGTCGAGCGGCATTCCCAAAGTCCGGCCTCGCTTCCTGATTCTTCCGTCCCGAAACTCGTTTCTTAGTCACCTAGCATAAAACAAACAAAAAATATAAATTATAGATTTTCTGAATATCTAATCAAGAGAAAAATATTTACTTAAAAACATCCATTTTATTTAGCTAACTGTGCTTTGCTGAGCATGGCTAACTTTGATCATTTATAATAAACCCATGATTTGCAGCTGCACTACTGGCAGAGCTGCTGTTATAGAGAATTAATCGACACCAATAAATCTGGCCAATCAGAGTCCAGAGCTCAGCAGCGCTGTGGTGTTTCTTGCCTGTAGAGGGATGAACTGGTTGTGAGAGCCGACGTGGGCTGGAGGCGGCGGCACCCGAGCTCCAGGGAAGGTCCCGCCGAAAAACGGCTGCCCCTGTGGGGGAAACTGCATCGCCCACGGCAGAGGAGCGTAACCCTGAGGGGGCATCAGAAGACCGCCTGCGGAACACAAACACTCACGTGAGAAGATTTTTATCAGCATTAAACTCCCAAATGCTGACATGACAGAGATTAGATAGATAATAAACGCCAATCAGCGTGAGGTGTAAAGATAAAGATATTTTGTTTGGTAACTAGAATTAAAGCCAATGTGTGTATTAGCAAGCAGCTTAATCCGAAATCATGTGCAAAAGTTTACACACCCTTAGGATACAAAGAAAGAGAAGGAAATATCATTTATAGCCAGATAGTGGTGTTCTGGGTTTCACAGGTGTTCTGTACTTATCCACAACTAACAAAAATGCTCAGTGTACTTTAAAGTCATGTATCTGCTCAAGCTGAAAAGATCTTAATATCCTCTAATAGCACTTTTTTATTGTGTGTGTGTATTTTGGATAAATGAAAGTATAAATAAAGGAGGTCTGAAAAGCAGTTCAGAAAGAAAGGAGGAGGAAAGTGATACAGTAGAAATGTGAAACACTCACCTGCAGGCTGTGTGAACACCTGAGGATGAGGAGCGATCGTCCGCATGGGCTGCATTCCAGGGAACAGGGGAGGAGCGAGAGGAAACGAGCCAACAGAGTTCTACAACAGAGCGGGACAACGTCATGCTTTTATACACACATCTTTTATATACACACGTGTGTGCGTTTGTAAATCGTGAGCTGTGTCCTAAACCACATCAGCAAGTCTGTGTGACATCACTGAGGAAGTGGGCCTGGTTTGGAGGAAAGACGTGCGTGAGACAGACATCGACTCGGCAGATCGACTACATTTATAGCGTTTTCACCCCAATGAGTCAAAAGTTCAAACAGACAGACTGACAGACAGGCAGGTAGATGGACAGACGGGCAGGTATGGTGTGTATGAGACATAACCAGGTGCTGCTGAGTGAGCGGACGGACAGACGGACGGACAGACGGACAGATAGACAAACGAACGTGTGTGTATAAGACATTACCAGGCGCTGCAGGGTGAACAGTGCTGCTTTCTCTTTGGCTTCAGTTTCAGACTGACACTGAGGGCCGTGGAGCAGGAGACCATTAGACAGCTTCACCTGACACACTGTCAGACCCTGACACACACACAGACACACACACACACACACACACACACATACAATGTAAATGTACCGAAAACAGGAGAAAGGTGGAGTCAAGTAAGCCAGGTTGTGACAGCGAGAAAACCTTTTATTTTAAACCAAACAGGGTGACTAAATAAGTGTTTACTCCAAGTGTGTATGTATATATAGATATATAAATATAAATATAAAAACACTGACCTGTCTGTTGCGTAGGAAGGTGAACTCGGGCGGCCCCATGTTCAGCCCCACACACACTCGGCTCAGCTCTGCAGCCACGCAGGGCAGGAGAGGGGCAGGGGCAGGGGCAGGGGCAGGGGCAGGAGGCGGAGCGGGAGATTCACCCTGAGCCGAGTTCATCCTCGCCGCTGAAAGGTGAAAATTGCTAATAAATTTAACATCCATATTCCTGCATCCATCCAAAACCTATGAGAATCCTGAGTAATAAACTGCTGTCCAAATGCTCTTAAAAATAATAACTTGCCCAGTTTTTTCGAACAGCGTCTCTTGTTCTGCTGCTGAGCTCCAGGATTGGAGGAATTCTGTGATGCGTTCATATGGGTGGAGTCAAGGGCGGGGCATGCAGTTGGTGAACTGTCAATCTTCAACATCTCCTTCAGCGTCAAGGTTCCCATCTACTCAGTACACACACACATGAAAAAGGTGTCATTAATCACATGCTGCAATTATATAAAACCTTTTAATAAGAGGACAATCCAAGAAAGAATCTAAGAAATATGAAAATTCTAAGAAAAATGCGGAAAGTACAGGATATAAAATGATTTCCGGTTCATTTCATTCATTTGGCGTTACTGAACTCACCATGGCGAAGGACTGAGGAGACAGCGGCTTCTCCACCTCGTCCTCAGGCTCCTTAACTGTGGAATTTATCGGAGCTTCGGCTTCCTTTGAGATTTTCAGATTGGCGATGAGCTCCTGGAACTCGGGAGTGACCTGCGAACGTTCATAAAGAGTTCACGGCCTCTCAGTGCACACGCACAGAAAGACTGATACGGACACGGGTTTTACGTTGACACGCTGTTATTGTCCGTGTGTGTGAGATATGACAAATTTGTTGTCATATCCAATAATAATCATTAGCGTTCCCGGTGAATGTAATGAGTGAGCGCGAATCCGAACAGTCTAGTACTGGCACAGCTGCTGAGGATTACAGCAGTAATGTACTAGCGCAGAAATGTTAGCAACAAAAAGAGCAAAAAATGGTCACTTTATAGTATTTTTAATGCATGTACAGTATAGCTAGCTCCGAGAGAGTGTCTAACGCGTCCAATCAAACCGAGCGGGTGTAGTCCCGTGCTTTAGGTCTTTACAGCCAGTGGTTTTCGAGTACTCAGATTCTCTGTAATGCTACACACTCTTAAGACGCTTCCTCGCTGGTGGGAAACGAGTCGCAGCTCGAGTTCGGACGTCCGCTGGAATTATCTGTGCATCGATGTTGACGCTGTAGTGGTTGTGAGCTGTATTTGTTCACTATTACACCGGAGGTTCTGAAAGAGTACTACACACACATCTGCAAACACTGAAGTGTGAAAAAGATCCATATTTAACACCAACATCCTGATACAGCCGCAGTATAAACAAATACCTTGCTGGAAGGCTTCAGTGGAGAAACTGCATTTAAATCTTCGTTCCTCTTCAGTAATCTGATACTGGCTCCCTGACTCTGGGGGGAATAAGCATGGGAGTGATTAGTGTTAAATCACAGCGTTAAGTCACATCCTAAAGATAATGACTGTTTCATTATAATTCAGTATAAAGAGGATGTATATAAATATACAGTAGATTGCAATTGAAACTGAGTTTGAAGTTTGAAGTGTTTATGACCGGCTCTGAAGGTGAAACACTGGGTCCATGCGAAAACTGAGACTTTTAAAAAGTGAAATGGTACGGGGGTTATGTTTCAGAAACATGGCAGAATGATGCAAAAGATGATGTTAAAGAGCTTCACCAAGCTGTTCATGAGGATCTGTGGTCTCCATGGCAACAAATTACATATATGCATTAATAAATAACTAAACCCTTATTAATGATGAAATAAGAAGGCGTGCTGTGTGATGTACAGACTTGGTGAAAGTGTCGCTGTTCTGTTTCTGCTGCGCTGCTGAGCCTCTATTAGTGCACGCACACACTTACATGGTTTTGCCAGTGAGCTGGTGGTTTCTGAGGCAGCACTGAAGACTGAAGAGACTGCCACACGTTACTGAACTCCTCTTCCTTATATCCCGAGCCCTAACACACACACACACACCTCTTTAGATCCTCACACACATATACATTCCTCAGAAACATACAGATATGCAGTAACAGGTCCTTCCAGCTCTTTACCTTGTGTTGTGGTTTTTGGTTCAGGCCCTTTTGAGGAGAGTTCCTGTTTCCCTGAGTGTCAGCTCTGAGACCCTGCCTGCTGTTCTGCTGCTCAACACACACACAAACACACACACAGAGTGCAATCTGAATCAGAAGTGTTTTACTTTTCACAAGAACTACACTGTGTCATATCGGAAGAGGTCATGATGTCATTCTGAACTCTGTGTGCGTGTGTGTGTGTTACCTGTGTAGGTTTAAACGGCGAGCGTGGCGAGTGGTTCAGGCCGTCCAGCTGGTGTTTGTGTGTGTGCGTGTGTGTGTGCGGTGAGGAGGAGGAGGGCTGTGGTTTGACGATGGCAGTGAGTTTGTGAGGGTTTTGCTCCTGACGATTCCCATGGCTCAGATTGATTAAGGCACAAGGAGGAAGCCTGTAACCCCGACCTGGAGAACATCTACACAAACACACACATTGGTAATTTAATTTACCCTATGCAATAACTTTATTATAAGAAGTATTAAAGGTACAGTTGCTTTTATTACTGTATACTGTAGCGTGTGTGTGTGCGCGCGTGCGTGCGTGTGACCTGAGGGTGAGTCCTCCTGAAAACTCCTCATCAAACAGAACTTCGTACAGAACTTCAGCCTCTCGCTCAGCTGATAAACAGAAATGGCAGAAAACACCACACACACACACACACACACACACACACACACACACACACACACACACACACACACACACACATCCAACTAATTTAATAATAATAAAAATAAAAACACTAAATACAACAATCAGCATCTGTCTGCAATCCTGTCTGTAAACATGCACTGTAAATAAAACAGCCAGAAATTACAGATGTAATCCCAATCAGGTGTGCAGAGGGAAAATAAACCATACACTGATACCAACCCACACCTGATGACATCACTAGGGCGGGGCAGTGCATTGAAAAGATCATATCACGACATTTCAAGACATTTCTCCGATACAGTTACATTTACAGCATTTGGCCGACGCCCTTATCCAGAACGACTTACATAAGTGCTTTGAAGTCTCGATCAGTAAATATATCACAATATATTGTAAATGTACATCACAATCCTAACAAACAGCCAGGAAAACACAACACATTTAAAAATAAGTCATTAAATAATTAGCTTAAACACAGAAAAGGGTGACATTTCCTTAAAATCTGTAAAAAGATTAAAAACGTGATAAAAGCAGATAAAAGTCTGTTAGAGTCCATGTAAAACAATTTCGATTAAAAAAATAAATAAATAAAAATAAAAATAAAAAAATATCATGATACCTACGATATAATTTATCATAACATCAGTATGACATCACCAGATCTCCCTGCCCTGGACATCATGTTTTAAATCCCTTTTGGATTGTGGGTCTAGTAATTTGAGGATGTGAATAATTTTGCATGCCGCACCTCCTTTGATGCCGATGATGGTTCCTCTGAGGCCGAGCGGAACGGAGAAATTCTCCCGGACATTAATGACGCGATCAAAAAGGTGATACTCAGCATCGGGGTCAGGAACGACACCATGCTGCTGCTCCAGAGGCTGGGTTAGAAACCACACACACACACACACACACACACACACACACACACACACACACACACACACAGCTAATGTTACCACACTGAAATTGATTATTTTCCTTTAACAGCACATCCCCATGTATGATGTTCTTTCTTAAAGTGTGGAACAGGAAGTGGATTGTGTGATGTGTTTAAGTGCAATGGTTAACTAATTATTTTTTAAAGGACGTGTGTGCTCACCTGGAACAGCAGGTGAGGTTTCACAGTGACACGCACTTTCTTGTTGCTCTTCTTTGCCTGTAAAAAAACAAACAAATAAATAAATAAATTGAAGTGTGAATTTTAAACAGTGACTAATAATGCAATTATAATGTTGTCCAATATCTCTCTAACAAACCTCCATGAGTCCACTGTGTCATTTATCAGGAATAACATACAAAAATATATAATAATATAAATTCACACTTCATTTAGGACAATAACAGCTGCATAGAATAAACCTTTCAAGTAATTCAGTCAAATAATTTATATCGGCCAGAATCCATATACAAACATAAACCATATAAAATTATGAATTATATCTACAACAATTACATATCAAAACAACAATAAAAGATCTAAGTGACGTTCTCGGCCACGTGTTCCCATCATTATCCGTGGAAAAAAACAGAGCTGATTATTATAAAAGATTAGAATATAAGAAAATAAATAAGGTGTGTGTTTATGGGAAAGAAACAAGAACTTCATCATCACAGTGTACAGGTTAAAGGGTGTGTGTGCGTGTGTGTGTGCGTGTGATCACCTTAGCTTTTTCTAGCTCTTCCTCAATCTTTTCTACAATTCCCACATCCAGAATCTGGAGGTCACATGACGCTCGGGAGGAGGAGCTAACGGGATGCGTCTTCAGCCAGCTGGTGATTTCCTGAACCTTCTCGGCTCTATGAGAGAGAGAGAGAGAGAGAGAGAGAGAGAGAGAGAGAGAGAATGATTACAGCGGCTGTGTTCCAACACTGATTGATTTCATCTGATGAATATCCACTTCCCCTACACACGTCACTCAGTGCTGACAAATGCTGGACATCGATACATGACAGAATGTGGAGGAAGACGGCTACAGGGTGATGTTTATAGTGTAGGGTGTGTCTGTGTGTGTCTGTGTGTGTGTGTGAGAGAGAGAGAGAGATATACCCGTTCTCATCCTCTCCTGGCCAGATATCGTCCTCGTAAAACAGATCGTCGTGGCTGTTCCTGGACACGTAGTCGAACACCTCGGAGAAGCGCTCCAGATACTCAGCTAACAGCTCCTCAACAGCAGCCGAGTACAGCCACTCCTTCTCTGTTCGCTTTGTGTAGCCTGGAACCTCCTCGTTCTTCTTGTTGAACTTCAGATTCAGACCCACATTGGCTCTCTGCTCGCCGTGAGGACTGAGAGCGAACGAGCGAGACACAGAATGAGAAAACAAATAAAAACACAATAAGAAGAAATCTAAAATTTAATGATATTGAGTATGAAATGTTGGGTAAAAAAAACTAATTCCAAACCTATTCCTATTCATTTCAATAACTTACCAAAAAAAAAATAAAAATAAATAAATAAATAAAAAATAAAGATTTTTTACAAAAATGTAAAAAAAAAAAAAAATAAATAAATAAAAAAATTTAAAAATTAAATAAATAATAAAAAAGAAAAAACTTGGCTTCACTGAATATCAACTCTAATGACACAGAATCTAAAATATTTTAACTATAATAATAATTACTGTAATAAATCTCCATTAGGATAAACACAAGCAAAAATTATATTCATACATTTCATTAAGATCATTGTGGCTTCATTAATAATTAATAAGTTAATTATAATATAGTTGTAATTATAAGATTATCAATTATGCATTGATTAATCGACTAATAATCAATTGTTAATTAATCGATAAATACGTAATAATTAATGTTATAGTCACACACACATTTATACTTAAAAGAAAATTTTTTTTTACATAATTAAAATCATTTTTCACATTCTCCTCAGCTGTGCCTGTCTACATTAATATTATAATAATTATATTATAGTAATCGTGTTAAAATAAATATTAATAAAATTAACTAAGCTATGCTGCTCAATTAACCAACACTTGCTTTATTGATTACACATATTTTTATACAAATAAATAAATAAATAAAAAAAAGAGAGTGAAATACTGAAATCTACAATAAACTTCAATAATTTGTTGAGAGTCTAAATTAGGATTAGAATTCTGGAGACCTTTAATTTTAAAATCTGTAATGAATAATTGTTATATAAATAGTCATTACTTCTGATAGATTTTCTTTAAGTTAGTTATTACTTTAAACATATAACATAATAAATACTATAATAATGATACGGTGATTACAGTCAGGACATTATTGACTGTAAGCTGTAATGAGAGCTGATCTGTAGGTGGATTATGAGGTGGATGCGAGCTGCACTGACTTCTTCTTGTATCCTCGGCCGATGAAGATGCTCCCGGAGAACCTGGAGACCAGGTAGCTGGTGATGCCGAGGCGAGAGGCCAGCACGTAGCCAGGACTGTACTTTATCGAGTATTTCTGAGTTAGAGGCACACGAGCGGTGCAAAGGTTTAAATATTTATTAAATGAACATGGTCATTATTATATATTAACACAACTAATTAATGACAAACAACTAAAATAAAATAAAAAGTTAGTTAAAGAAATTAAGCCTCTTGAAAGGGGATGACTCAGAGTCTGAGCTAATAATATATATATACATATTATAATAAAAGGTAAAATGCAGACTGACATGCTGGTTCTGAATTAAGGCATCGAGGTGAGGTTCACAGGGCACAGTGAAGACCACACGCACGCGTCCCTCACTGATGACATCACTCGAATCTTGCACCTAAACAAATAAATTTTGCTTTGAGACAATGTCTGTTGTTAAAAGCGCTATACAAATAAAATTGAATTGAATTGAATTGAATTAAATGGAAAAAACGCCGATCACCTATAAGAGTTTATATAAGAGTTTAATGTTTAACCCGAGTGAAAGCAGCGCCCTGAGGAACGCTCACCTCTCCCATCGCTCCGTAATACGGGTTTCCCAGCATGAACACGGTGGTGGAGACGGGGAAAAGCTCCTCCAGCGTTTTAAACCGAGACAAGGACGAATCGAAGGCTGTGATGTCCTGAAGACAGCAAACAGAACACCATTACTGAGACTTTCATACGTAACACTTAATGGTGTTCACAATTATTTCAATAAACAGTTATATTAACCAGAAATTGTTGTTAACATGTTAATCGTTAAGACTAGAGTTCAACTCATACGGTATAAAGATATTTCGACTAAAAATGCAACTCCTGATTCAAACTAAACCCTTTCTGAAAATCCAATAAAAACATTGCAGAATTACTAATTACATATTACACTAATGTGTGGATTTGTTTCAGCTTTAAATTATAATGAGGGTTAAGAAATTTGTAATAAATTGTTTCATTCAAAGTACCTTAACGATGGTTTGGTAAGCGAAGGGCAGGATCTGTTTGGCCCACTGTTTCTCCAGATGGACCTGACCGTTCGGGGAGATGACGTACTTCCTGCCTGTGAGGAGCTGAGCGTAGAGCAGCACTGACGTCTCGTTTATAACCACACCTTTACGCTTACTGTGGCTGCAAACAGAGGCAGAGACAGAGTTGGGGTCCAGGAGCAGGACACTGCTCACTGCTACACACACACTGTACAGTCTTTTATTTATTTATATTACAGGGATATTTCTGACAAAAACTCTCATAGCTGGATTTCCTTACAGTAAATCGCTGTGTGCTGCTGTTACAGTAAAACAATCAGAAATTAAAATGTGTCTATTAAAGAACATCACACTCTTCATTCATTGGTGTCATTCGTTCATCCTGCTGTCGCTTCTGTTATAGCCGGTTCCTCCACAGCCTCTCTTTTTTTCTCTTAATGTTAATAAGACCAAAAAATATATATATATCACAGCATGTCATGCTTCCAAGAAACCGCAAAGAAGCGTAAACTTCGGAAAGCTACAGCTTTACCTCGGACTGTTACAAAGCGCTGCTTCCGTAAAAGTTAAATAAATAAACAAACATTTCCTGAGAAAATATCAACAATTATTTTTTAGGTTCAGTTTACAGAATATAGAGCATCTCCTGTCTGAGTCCTGTGAATGAGCCGTTACTATAGGAACCATAACGCATCAGGGCGAGAGCATTAATATAAAGCTGCGCTGCTGTAAGAGATGCTGTTATAGAGAATTAATTAACCTTCTGACCAATCAGAATCCAGAGCTCAGAAGAATTCAGACTACGTGAGGCGGCTCTTACTGCTCAGTGATGCTCTGGACCTCTTTAACCCACTCCTTCTGCTCTTTATCGCTTAGATACACCACTTTAACAGGAGGAGGCGTGTCCTCGTACAGCTTCTGCACTCCTGCCGCCTCCTCCAGGAAAAACCTGAGAGACAGAATGATTGTGATTAATACTCGTGCGAGGGCAAAAACTGCTATTGAGCATATTGTGTTACATACAGACAAGAGAGTTTAAAGCTAAATTATTCACTTGTCCCATTGAGATAAAAAATGACCCCGCCCAGGTGCAAGCCTTACTTTGCCTCTCCGTCTGACAAGGCGACCACGCGTGCCTGCTCCAGGTGAGGCCAGTTCACAAACACACACTTCCCCAACACGAGTGCTGCGACATCCTCCAAAACCTAAAACACACACACTAAGTAAAATCACACACACACACACACATTACCTTTAACTCGGAATGGTTTGTATTTAAGTAAAGAACGCATGCTCACCGGCTCCCCCTGCTGGGTGGCTAAAATCTCCAGCATCATGTTTTCTCCTCGGCTGCTCTGCTGGAACACGACCACACCGCTCTTCCTCTTATAGAACTGAAAAACACCAGCAGGAAGTTAATCTCATTAATTAAAGTTAACATGACGGCAGTTATGTTATAACGTTAAGAGTTAATGATGATGACATGGTAAATAATGATAATTACATAGTAAAATGCTAAGATGATGTTAAATTTGTGATTGTTGATATAATACTAATATAAAAATTGTAATGACGTGCATGATGTTTACTTTATGTTGGATGTGCTGGAAAGTGGGAAAGCCGCAGAAATACAACGTGCTCCGATCAATTCTCCGTCTAACAACGTCCAGAGACACTCGCCAGGCATCCATGGGCACGAGCGTCGATCTACCCACACACACACACACACACACACACACACACACACACACACACACAGGGTCAGATTATGTCCCTCCAATCTGTAAGTAATATTAAGTTAACTAAAAGCAGTCAGGTTCATTGAAATCGCATGCATGCCTGCGCGCGCGCGCGTGTGTGTGTGTGTGTGTGTGTGTGTGTGTGTGTGTGCAAGCACATGTACCTGGCGTGGCAGTGTATGATGTTGGGGAAAACCTCAGGCAGTGGAGATACAAGTGTGAAGTCGAGCTCTGTGTCGTAGCAGTACACTGCACACTCGCTGTGTGTGTTCCTCGCTCGCTCCGCCTTACTCTGGCTGTCTGCGTAGGGGGCCATGGCTGCCAGCAACCGTTTCTGAAACACACACACGCACACACAGACGCACACAAACCACATGACACAGAGCTCGGTGAATCCGAGTGTGTATAAGATACACAGATAAGATGCGAAACCTCATTGATGAAGGGGATGAGGACGACGGCCTCCCACTCCTGCTGCTTCCCGTTCAGGTCCATCTTAAAGTCCACGGGGTAATACTCAATAATCGGAGAGCTCGGAGACGTCATCAGGTACTGACACACACACACACACACACACACACACACACACACACACACACACACACACAATCAGATTATAGGAGTGTATTTATGTGGACAAATTTCTTTTATACCGTTTATTCCTCTTCTACCTGCCCACATGTTCACTTGTCTGTCCATCCGCTCATGTCTTCCATTCACCTGTCTGCCTGTCCATCCATTTACCCATCTGCCTATCTCCCATTTGTTTATTCATTCATCTGCCTATTCACCCCATCATTCCTTAGCTCATCAACACCTTCGTCTACTTGCTCATGTTTTCTCCCATCTGCATACCTCTCCCTTTATTCAGCTCTCCATCTACTCCTCCATCTGTCTATTCCTCTGTTTGCCTGACTGTCTATTCTTCCACCTGAGTGTCTATTCCTTCACCTGTCTGTGTCAGTTACCTGGTAGCATTGAGGCAGCAGCTCTTTGCTAGCTGAAGGTAAAACACCCAGCAGCTGTTCAAAAGGCAGGAAGGGTTTTCCCAGGTCAAAGGTCAACTTGAGGTCAGAAATGCTCTTCACGTCAGAGAGGAAAGGAGCGTAGTTATATGGGTAATACCTGTACAAACAGAGTCGTGCCTTAAATGCGCATCTACATTATACAGAGAGAGAGAGAGAGAGAGAGAGAGAGAGAGAGAGGTGGGGGGATAGTGTCACTCCTGAACAGTTTCCTCACCAGCTCCAGGACTGAACTCCGTGATAGTAATAATGCAGGATCCACTGGATTCCCTCCACATAGCAGCGAGCCTGACTGGCCAAAAACTCACTGCAAACCAGACAGACAAAAACATGTTTCACACACAACCTCATCTATAGTGATAAATCAGCCATCTTGTTTAATATTTCCAGGTTTTGTGTTATCAACAAATCTATTTCAATCTCAGATATACCTGTAGCATACTGCTTTAAGGGTTTAGATAGATTGGTGATGTCAAAAATAATTTTTCACAATAAGAGGCCATCCACTCACTCGGACACCACCTCCACGTCCATCTTTGTCATGTAGTACGTTCTCTTATACTGCCGGAACTCCGTCTCGAACATGTCGTCCTCCTCGCCATCCTCCTCGGTGCCTTCTGTTCATGGAAATTGTGGAAAAAAGAGGCAGAAATGTAATAAATGTAACACTAATATAAAATTAGGTCAGCTCACACTCCTGTTTAACCAACAGAAGTCCAAATCAGAATACAGCAATGGTGTGGAAAAGGTGCGTTAAATACTGAATGAGTTATGAAATAAAGCATAAAGTTAAAGCTGTGTTAATATGGAATATGAAGCTAGCAGCTAGCCGTGTGTGAATTTATGTAAACCACTAATCTAAATTGCTAACCGCTAACCAGGTCATTATGCAGTTAGCAGCATATAAGGCTTCGGGATGACCTCTATAAATTACATAACTTCAAAATGTTCAACACTACAGTTTGTGGTGCAGCCATAGTGAGAACTGTGTGTGTGTGTGTGTGTGTGTGTGTGTGTGTGTGTGTGTGTGTGTGTGAGAGAGAGTACCTCTTCCTGTAGAACAAGCCAAGTCTTTGTCTCAATCTAAATCTGCCAGACTGAGAGAGTCTTTAAACAGCTCAAAACAAAGAACATTTAATTTCCTCTGAAACCCCAAACTCTGTTAAGTAATTTAATAAATTAAAATAAATTTTTATTCCCCCTCACCTTGTTCCTCCTGCCCTGTCTCTGCCCCAGCTCCTCCTCGGCAGCGAGACCGGCCGCTTCGTTCACATATTTGTTCCCCACTTTGCTCTCGAACCACTTCAGGTCCACAAACACCTCCCTGAAGTGCTCACGGTCGAACTGGACATCAGTGAGAAAAAAATTGTAAAGTGCATCTCTTTACCTCAAAGATAATCTAGACAGACAGACCTGCAGACAGACCTGCAGACAGACCTGCAGACAGACCTGCAGACAGACCTACAGACAGACCTACAGACAGACCTACAGACAGACCTACAGACAGACCTACAGACAGACCTGCAGACAGACCTGCAGACAGACCTGCAGACAGACCTACAGACAGACCTACAGACAGACCTACAGACAGACCTACAGACAGACCTACAGACTGACCTACAGACAGACACTGACCTCTGCAAGTTTCTCGAGATACTTCTCGAAGTGAGCCAGGTTTAGATGACCGTTTTCGTTCAGGTATCCTAATAAACACAGAGAGGGAAATCAAACATAGATTTAAGCACACACACATGGTCAAAAGTGAGTGAAAACATGGTCTCTCTCTCACACACAACCACACACTCTCTCTCTCTCTCTCGTCTGTTCTCTCTTCTCACTCACACACACACAATGTTTCACCCACTCTGTTTCTCAGACGTATTCTCTCAGCCTCACACTCACACAAAGCTGTACTCACTCACACACATTCTCTGTTTCCCTCTCTCTCTCTCTCACACACACACACACACACACACACACACACACAAAGATGTCTGACCCCCGAGTGTGGGCAGGACGGAGATGTATGTTCTGTAGAGGAGGGGCAGAGCGTCCTGGTTAATGTGCAGGTGAGGCAGGTGGGGGATGAAGTCGTTTCCCACCAGGAAGCCCATCAGGATCCAGTCGTCTATAATCCGCTCCAGATCATACGCAAATGGGATCCTCTCCTGAGAACCACAGAACACGACACAGATTAGAATCCAGAGTTACGAGTTCTAGCATTTGAAAAAAAAACAAAGAAAACATGACTATTGGTCTAGTGTAAAATACTCAGAACTACGTGAAGCGTGTGTGCAGCGTGTGTGTACTGCATGTGTGTGCAACATGTGTGTAACATGTTACTGTTTGTGGGTAGCATGTGAGAAGTGTGTGTCTAGCACGTGTGTGTAGCATGTGTAGTGTGAGTGGGGGTTGCGTGTGTAGTGTGTGGGGGCTGCGTGTGTAGTGTGTGTGGGGGCTGCGTGTGTAGTGTGTGTGGGGGCTGCGTGTGTAGTGTGTG
>JAQQZR010000018.1:16928740-16942822 GCA_030068235.1 Notoglanidium macrostoma
GTGGGGGGGCTGCGTGTGTAGTGTGTGTGGGGGTTGCTGACCCTCAGAGGAGAGAACTCGTAGTTGATGTACTCCCTCATGAGGGAAAGATGGAGCAGGTGGAACGTCGTCTCCTCTGGAGCTGTTATTCTGCAGAAATAAACCACTAGAACCAGTTAAACTCCAACACACAAATACCCACATACCCATACCCACATACACACACACACACACACAAACCCACATACCCCCACACACATACATACATACATACATACACACACCCACACACACAAACATACACACACATACCCACACACACACACACACACACATACATACATACATACATACATACACACACCCACATACATACCCCCACACACATACATACACCCACACCCACCCACACACATACATACACATAAACACACACACACACACACACGTCTCTCCTTCCCCAGGACAAAACAAACCTCTTCTGATTCTTTTTCCCCCCGAAGCGTACCTCCTCCCTGAGCAGAGAGAACTGAGGCTCGTGACTCGTCAGACCGAGCATTATCTACAGGCACAGAGACAAAGATTCAATTACAAACAACACAAACACACGCTCCCTCTCATGCACACACCCGCGCACGCACACACACACACACATGGAGGACACACACCAGGTCAGCGTCCAGGCCGTACAGGCAGTGTCGTGTGTTAGGATCATGGCCCGGTTTGGCGATCTCAGACCGAATGAACTCCATGATCTTGTGCTCTCCTTCTCCTGGAGTCTGTTGATGACAAAATGCATGTTTTATTCACATGAAAAATAAAGGAAGGAAAAAAAATTTAAACATAGTAAAGTGTACTCATCTCAGTTATTGTAGTTTATATTTCGTTATTATACATTAAGGACCCAGCCCTGGGTTTACAACATCTAACTTAAAAAACATGTCCGTGTACAAATATTGGCACCTTAGTCTTAACGTGTCCTGGAGGTGGAACGTTCAGGAATAGAACACGCTATGGCTCCAGGAAAATAAACTAAATTCCTTCACACATTTCATGAAATAAACCTGTACTGAGGAGGGATGTGGAGTTTATCTTTACAGTTAGAGGGTCCTGACTATGAAGAGTAAGAGCCCAAGCGCTGCAGAACTTTAAGAGAAAAAGGATGAAGATGATTTGGGACGCAGCCCACGTCTGCATGTGGAAACTGACAGATTATTTTCGATTGATAAATTTTTCCAAATATCCAGTGGATCTGTAATTCCCCCGTCCTCCTGTTGAACGTCGTTACCGCTGCGGCTGAACGCAGGCGCTGCTGTTTTGCTGCGCTGCTGATACGGAGTGACGATCACGACAGGGATGTGTGCTGGAAATGTCATGTGAATTCGATTGAGGACCTTATACAAGGTCTGATGGGATTTTGTGTGTTCTAATCTAATCAGATCTGTGTCACAGTATCAGGGCTGTATTAAACTCTGTGTGTGTGTGTGTGTTTGTTTGTTCAGTATTATAATAGTGTACCAGTTTGGGATGAAAGCCTACACAGGAGCCAGTTGTCATGGTAACCTGGAAAACCAGGTTGACTCTCCATGATACATCACTGGATAAAAAGGTTCCACATTAGAGTAGATTAGACATGAGTATATTTAGGGACATATGGTGATCTGAGTGTGACCTGTTACTCTGTGTGTGTGTGTGTGTGTGTGTGTGTGTGTGTGTGTGTGTGTGTGTGTGTGCGAGAGAGAGAGACTCCGCTCACCTCGTGGCCGGACAGATACACTCTCACTCTCTGCCACATTCGGTCTGTGGACAGTTTTTTCTGCACAAAGTATTTCAGCTGCTCGTGAAGCCGGGCCATGAACTCCGTACCTACAGAGAAAAATAATGAAACATCAAAAATAAATAAATAAATAAAGGCGTCAAGGACATTCACGTGGCATACTTAAAAGCAACTCCTTCTCGAATGCCCTCATTTCCTCAGTCAGTCATGCAGGACGTTAGACACGGCGGCCGGGACCAGAGTTACGTACCAGACGGATAAAGAAAAATAATAAACTGCAATATTACAGTTTAATTTTATGACAAAGGTTGATTACTAAATACGTATGAATTTAGTTTTAGCACTTTTAGAGCACTTCTTAACAAAAGTACCATTTCACCAGGACATCTAAGTGCTTGACTTACCAAAAATATATATATAAAAAGTAATTCAATAATTAATTACAACTCAGATATAAAATTTTAATAAATAAATAAATATTTGATTATATAATATAATAAACTATACAATTCAATTAATTACTGCTTATTAATTAATAGTTAAACTACTAAATACATTTATTGAATAATATTCATTAATTATACAACTTATGGCTTAACTTTGTTTATAATCTTGTGAGTTATTTGTAAATGAATAGATGCTATAATTAATAAAAAGTAACCTCTGCATGATATATTCCACATTAAGTAATTATATTAATTAAGAATTACAAACACTGTTATAATAGTTACAGTAAATAATTTTAAGTAATAATTTATAACAGGGAATTATTATTAAATTATAAAAAATAATTTTATAAAAAAATAAAACAGCCGAGAGACGAACCGGGCGTGATGCAGTTGGAGTCGAACCGGGCCTCTGTGGGTAAAACCTCGCCCTTCTCCAGAGCCTTCTTTATCTTCTCCTCTGCTTCCTTCGCTGATCTGAAAGAAAAGAACAGTATGTGACCTGTAGTAACCTTTATCTAGTGGCCTATAGCAGCGTTTGCTTTGGGACGTAGCCCTCTGAAAACGTTCCCAAAAACCGATGTGTTACTTCTGAACCTGAGCAAACTAAGCATCTAAGCCATCACTCATCACTAGTCACCTTCCTAACGAGCTCGTTAACGTAATCCAGAACATCACATGACTTCCTGTTAGACGTGTAGTACACTAACGAGGCCCTAGAAGTCATCAGTTAAGAGGATCCCAAACGTAGGGCCGCATGATTGAAGCTGGATTCCGTACCTGAATCTTCTGCCGCGCTGCTGGTTCATTTTGGCCCTGGGTGCGACTCCGTCCACGGCCATGAAGAACACCTTCCTGGGCTTGATGATGCGAAAGAGCACTTCGAGGTAGTGGAAGATGTCAGCGAAGATCTTCTCCTCTGTGATGCGAAAGTGCACATCTTCATCGTTGGGGTGCGAGCACTGGTGGATGATTCCGTTCATGTCCAGGTACAGATGATCAAACTCCGGGATCTGTGAAAGAAAAACACTTTTAATTCTGTTTTAATTAAAAACCGCAGTGCTGGACCAAACGACTGCAAACAGGACGGAGTTACATTGTGTGCGAAAAACAATTATTATCGCGTGTCTGATCACACAAAGCTTCAAACATGACTGAAAAAGGGTTGGACTGATTCTTAACACCACACTTTAATCCACTTAAATATAAGGAGGCATAAAAACACTATTTAAAATATATATTACGGAGTAAACATGATTACCAGAGGATCGAATTAAACATGTGAATTCTGACTCGGCATTCTAACACAGGTGCCAAAACTTCTCCACATCAGACAGATTCGCCCTCTCGAAGGGCGGCAGCTTCACGTCTTTAACCGACTTGATCAGGAAGGAACTTCATGAACACATTTGACGTTCAAATTATAAATGAGAATTTAAAGTGCCTCCGCTCTGGTGAAACGCTTCAAAAAGCTTTAACTGGAGCTGTAAGAACCGCTCTCTTCCTCTCCGTCGGTTCTCAGCATGCGTCTCGGGGAAAGCGCCATCTACCCTCTTCTACATACACACGCACACGGAAGCCAAGCTCCAGGAGTTCCCCTCCCGCAGGGGGGCTCGGCCCGACTAAAGCCCGCTGACAATTTCTCCGTTTTAATAAAGATTATTCTCATTCAGTGGAAAGTTCAGAAATGATAAATAGTTAAAATGACTGTACACATAATGTGCCAATTACAATAACTGGCTGTGGGATAAACCTGCACCGAGGGCTCCGACCTTTCTGTTCACAGTTCAACCAGCGTAAACATTTTGAGAAACCCCTATCTATAAAATAATAATAACATGATTAAACACTTAAAAAAAAAAAAGCTTTTATTTATTTTCTTTCATTTCAATAAAATCCAATATAGATTTACCACTTTATTAAATACAAATAAAACTTTAGATTTTAGGTTTTTAATATTTAGGCTCAAACAATATCTGCATTAATATATTTATTAAATAACACTTATAAACCATATTGCAATATTTTTTAACCTGGCTAGCTATAGAGATGAAACGACAGTTAATTGATGACAAATTAGATCTCAAACCTACAAATTACACCTTAATGACCCGAATCCCAAATCTTTCCCTCCTCCCTGAATAAAGGCACTTGTGCACGACATTTAATCATTCCCGTCGCTCCCTATGTAGGGCACTAAACCTGTACCGAAGGTCCATTTGGGATTGGACCAGAATTCCTCAGCGTTGACTAGCCGAGAAGCTAAAGTGCTGGAAATAAAAAATTCACAATGTGACCACGTCGAATTTTGACTCCTTTGATATCACAAAGAGATATTTTTAACAAAAATTAATCACTAATAAAATATTTATATTTAAAAATAAACAACCCGGTGAGGGGGAGTGTTAGCCGGTTGCTAGAGCTAAAGCTAACTAGCACTTATTATCACAAACCTGGTGCTCCTTTACAACTTCACTCAGACACGGATATCGCTCTGAAATCCATCGGTAAAATTTAGGAACCCCCATCTTGCCGAGAAAAGCAAAAAAAATGTAGTAATCAGTAAACAAATCTCTGCGGCGGAGGTGAAGGGGTGCATAAACTTTGATAGCTAGCTTGGTATTGCTGTGTTGGGCTCTAGCTACCGATTTACGCTTCCGTTTGTTTTCCCACTCGTATTCCGACATGTACCGCCTTCCTGCGCTCGGATTGGCTAGTATGGTGGGCTATTCGCACAATGATTGGTTCGTAGTTCATACTATCCAATAACTGCACAGGAGCTAGGAATACACTAAAACGAGTAGTACATAAAACAACTTGCAGTAATGGTTGTTGTCCGACCAATGATAAAGTCCGTGAGGAATCTCTGACCGCTACTAAGGTTAAAATCTTTTATCGATGTTGATAAATTTTATGATTTTTATATAAAATGTCAATGACAAACGTCATATATTTTATTTTGTACTTTAAACGTCTGGAAAAAGCTCACACATTAAAGAGCAATATTTTTTTATAATGTGCAACCGATAATTCTTCCGGGTTAAACAGGAACCAGTTCCTCATTCTGTGCATCTACTTCAGATTGTAGTGTTTCATGTGCTGCAAAAATACCAAAGTATGCAAATAAATATGCAAATATTTGTACTTAACTCGTTTATTTTTTAAAAGAATGTAATATTCATTTACAATTTGATCTGAGAGTGTTTCTTTAAAAAATGGTTTATTATAAATATAGAGCATATTATAGTGCAGACTTGTTTGATCAAAATTATTCGATTGTGAAAATAACAGTAAATGATGTGTATAATTAGCATTAACGTTTATCTGAATCAATGCATATAGTGCATTTTTTTCGTGCTCATAAAGTTTGAGAAATCAATCTCCTTTGTGCTTTAATTAGTTACAAGTTCAACATGTTAAGTCACGTTGTGAATATATGTGGCATACAGAGTGCCTGGAATTTTTTTGTCTACAATCAGAGAGAAAAAATGAAGGACAGCAGTGTGGATAAAACTCTGTCCCAAAACACGGACATCGAGATGATTATAATTAATTCTGAGAACTCACAGCCTTATTAATTAACTTGCTAATTTCTCTGTCCTCTTGGGTGCTATTTTCTTACTATCATGCCACTGAAACACTATAATTTCCCCACGTGATATTTAGAAAAATTGATCACATCTACTGTATGTTTAAAAATGTAAACAGGGTTATTGTGCAGGTTTCCAGATTGGACAAATATGGAATATTTAAAAAAACATTTGTAGGACAGGCAAGGACATTCAGGTCAAAGTAATACATTTATTATACTGTTAACAAAACAAATCAAGACAGCAAGTCAGAAAAGTTAGATAAAAAAAATAAACAATATTCAACTTTGCGATTCTCATCGTTAGTAAACGTTAGTAAAGAACACTAAGGAGTGATGAACCGATGAGTGTTTGGGACAAAGTCTCTGTTTGCATTTCAGCTGTTTTGAGTCCTGCAGTAATTTCAGTGCACCAAGAATGAGTTACACACCACAGTGTGCTCCGGATCCACCCGAAGGAGGTGTAAAAATCCTTCCTTCTCCAGAACAAATCCACCTCCAGGATCAGCGCTACCCAAACATACTGTAAATACTGCAGGAGTGCAACAGACTGTTGCACAGAAATAGTATAACTTGTACCATATTAATGTCAATATAACATAATATAATATAATATAATATAATATCAGATTTAACTGTGACACACCTTTACTATGTCAGCGGGTATTTTTAGTCTCTGGAGACAGAAGGGTTCCCTGCTTCATCGTATTCTCCAGGGAGCGAGCGGGATAATGAATAAGAGAGCCTAAAACACCTAAAAATAAACACAAAATAACATACAAATATTGTTATATACTAATATATATATATTAGGACAGAACTTGGCTATGCAGTGGAACTGTAATAGCCCTGCACGGCCACGAGAGGGCGAGCGCTCTGTATCTCTGACTCAGTCACTCAGTCATTGAATCACCTGAGTTAATCTCAACTAAGTTAAAATACATCTTTTATGCTGGGGATATACAATTCTCATATAAAACCTTTATCAAATGAAAAAATAACAGATCTTGTAGTTTTTTAACAGTGTTTTGTTGTAAGTTTGAATTGAGTCGTCATGTTTTACCTTTTAAAAGAAATAAAATATGGACTTATTAACTAGCAGTGTATATTTATGAATATGAAATTTAGCTAATAATTCTTTTATGATATATGCATGTACCTATCTTTATGTATTTTTTAGGAAAGCAAACAGCAATTTCCTTAATTAATACATTTCTTTGTTCATGAATATTTAAATTATGAACATTTTTTTTTCCAAGAAAGGTTTTATAAAAGGGCCATAATACAATATCTACGAACCCTTTTCTGTCAGCTGTAACACGTCATATAAATAATAAAAAATAACACACTGCATTTACACACAGGAA
Organism: Notoglanidium macrostoma; assembly: GCA_030068235.1. NCBI lineage: Eukaryota > Metazoa > Chordata > Actinopteri > Siluriformes > Auchenoglanididae > Notoglanidium > Notoglanidium macrostoma. The sequence continues at coordinate 16,935,899 of JAQQZR010000018.1, forward strand.
AAGGACCATTTAAAATGTTTATCTCTGTTTACGTGGGAAGAGATTTTGTCTCCATCGGGACAGATGAGGATGAGAACAGGCCAGAGATTTTGCTGTAAATGTGTTTATAAACATTATAACATGGAGCAGATGATGGGCGTGAGGTGAGAGATCAGGGTGAAGTCGTGCACGCTACTGAGGAGTTAATCTTTAACCCCTCATTAATGTTTATACTGCAGGAGCAAATGATTATAAAAATCGTCCTCACCTCCAACATGAGATTCTGAAGTTCACAGGAATCACAGAACAGGAGAGAAAAGAAGGAGACAAAGAGGTTAACATGCAGTACTGATCACACAACATCCACTCGATCACTGAAAGAAAAATATTTCATCACAAAATGTGCAATGAACATAAATTCTTATAAAAAGTGTAGATTACTGCAGGGGGGTGCCAATATTTATCACAGTATTGTAAATAATGCCACCATAGTCCTGAGTGGGTGGGACTGAGTGGGCGGAGTCAGGTGGTTAAATTAGGAGACCTGAGGGGCGGCGCCAGTGGTTGTATAGATAAGCAGAGCTGAGGGGGCGGAGTCAAGTAGATACATAGAGCGAGTTGAGTGGCGAGTGGAATAAATATGTATGAGGAGGTGGAGTTAAGTGGACAGCAAGAGAGAGTTAAGGGGGAGGGGTTAAGTGAATAACATTGAATAGACAATAGAGGGGCGGAGTCAGTGACTGTTCCTACCGTGTCTTTTAAACATCGTGAAGCTGAGCAGAAGTGTGACGAAGACCAAAACTCCAACAAGCGGGAACACAACAGACAACACGGACACATCTGAAACACACACACACACACACACACACACACACACACATAACACAATCAGCCATGTGTCACAGGGTTTAAAAGAAAACTTCACATTAAACCCTAACCCGTCACTTCATAAACACACAGAGTGAAATGGAGGAGTAGAAACATCAGCAGGACTTTCTCTACGGTATGAAACGCTTTACAGTACACTACCCTGCTGGCCTCATGGCATAATCTGTGTGTTAATGTGAGTAATATTATCACTGGTTTGTAGGAATGTGAGGAGAAGCGTGATGTTCCTGCTGGAATTGTCCACAACAGCTTTGTTAGGTTTAGTTAAGCAGCGACTAGCGAAGCTTTTACAATCAATTAGCTTAAAACGTAAAAAGTTAAACTAGTCTATTTTACCCTGCTTTCGGTTCACAAGTTGATCCTAAAAAGAGTCGAGTCACTAATCTCGGGCACTGAAAACTAAAGAGTCAAATGCAAATCTTTGGAGTCGATTCCACACTGAAAATGATTCGCCTCGCGCGCGCACACAGCAAGCTAAATGAGCTTAGCATCCACGAGTTTCAGTGAGAGAAACAGGAGCTGATATTTATTTTAGCTTTATTTTGAATTTATCTGTTCAAAATTTGAACAAATGGCTTGAAATACAGAAACACAGCTGCAAAAAGTGCTAACAGTAACCGCTGAAGACTCCATAGCGCCACCTTGAGTCAGTCTGAGTGTTTATTCAGCACCAGTTATATATAATGCTTCTGCTGAATGAGGATCAACATTCATCTGGTCCACATGAGCACCTGATCATATTCTCATGCTGTGGCAGATTATCTGATAAATAACACTAAAGCTGTAATCAGAGACCTGCTGTTTAATTAAGACAAGTTAAGAAAAAGTTCTATAGTGCTGATTAAAATGCTAATTTTAAATAAATATCTTTTGTATACAATCATTAAAAATAAATCTAATTGAATAATTAAAGAAAAATATTCAACAGATTCGATTAAATAAGAGCGCTACACTGTGCACAACCCCATGTGCCCATTACAGCAGGTCCCGAGTCTCACAGCAGCGCTCGGGTCTGCAGTGAAGTCACAGCTAATCTTACAGTCAGCAGGTCACTATCAGGCCTCTGGGGAAAACACGTGCTCACTGGGGGAAACTTCACCATTATTTAGTCTTTAAATCAGAAAAGGGGAACAACATCACAGTACAGAGCAGGTTCTGCTTCCATCATCCTCATATCTGGTATTGAGGGAATCCAAAAGTAACGGAACGCCATCAGTTACATTACTGTCATTTTGTGGTGATTAGATTCAGTTACTGACGACATTTTAGCAGGTAATTAGTGACTGTATCGGAGTACATTTTAAAGTGACCCTCCCAACCCTGGTTATAACACACTCATAACGCACCTTCTGGTTGCTCCATCACGCTGAGATCCTTCTCCAGCTTCACACACTCGTCCTCCAGCATCCCTCGCTCGCTCTCCTTCACCTCAATCACTGAATCATCAACGTGGAGCTGAACGACACGCCGGCACTCACACAAACACACACATGTCGACTTTACTGGGGGTTTCACACACACACACACACACACGCACACACACACACACGCATACACGCACACACACACACACACATGCCAAAAAATAAATAAATAAAATAAACCCAGAAAGGTTATCATCGTTAAACATGTTCATTATAACAAACACGCAGAAGCCTACAAGGTTCAGCTAACACTTAAATAAACATTTACAGAGTCTAAGGAAGTATTACCGAGTGTAATTAACACTAGCAGAGCTGTTTAACCACCGGCAGAGTTTACTTAACACTTGCAGAGTCTCAACATCTACAGTGCCAAATTTATCACTGACCGTGTGTAAATAAACGCAGAGCGTAATCACACATCAGAGGTTAATTAGCAAATACAGACCCTGATTAACAGTTAACACAAACAGAACTCCTCTTTAACCTTCAGCGTTCACTTAACACCTGCGCACTTACATATAACTCTCAAAGAACTAAATTAACTCTTCAAAGTTTCAATTAAACACCTAAAAATCCAATTAACACTCAAGTAAAAGCTCATATTTCAGCACCAGTTGAGACGTTACATCATCTGCAGTGCCGCGTCCGAACTGAACTCTTCGTGTTTATTAAACCTGAACTGAACACTGATGTAAATTTCATCACTGTGCTTTTTTACAGAAGAGTTGGAGGTACTTACCCGAGGACACGTGTTTGTTCCTGATTATCTGCAGTGTGTTAATGAGTTGCGTGGTGTTGACGTGGTCTCCAGGCTCCCACACACACCCTGCACACAGCATGAACACCAACACCAACACTTAGTCATATCAGGTTGCCAAGTTAAGTGTTTTATAAAGCGGAGCGCATGTGAGAGAATAAATAAAAACAGTTCTTTGACCATTTTGGAATCTGGTGTTTAATGTTGTTTTTGTTGAACACTGTTAGCCAAATATCCTAAAGTATGTGCACCCCGCCCAATGATTGAGTTCAGGTATTTCAGCCACGCCCGTTGCGAACAGGTGCACAAGGTGAAGCACAGAGCCGTGCTCTCTCTACAGACAAACAGCGGCAGGAGAACGAGTCGTACCGAGGAGCTCCGTGACTTTAACTAAATGTGGAACTGTCACAGGAAGCCTCCTTTACCACATCTCAGTGTGAAATTTCTGCTCTGCTGGCTGATCTGCCCCAGTCAACTGTGAGTAAGTACGATTGTTGTGAAATGGAAGTGTCTCGGAGCCATGAGGACATGGTGTTCAGGTTAAGGTTGGAGTGGAAGAACTGGAGCGTCCTGCACAGAGCCCTGACCTCAACCCCACTGAACACCTTTGGGATGAACTGGAACTGGAGCCTCCTCGACATCCCAACATCAGCGCCTGACCTCACTAACGCTCCTGTAGCTGCATGAACACGAACCCCCACAGCCGCGCTCCGACATCTAGCGGGAGCCGAACAGCAGCGTGGAGCGCGTTATAACTGCACAGGAGGGAAACTCCATGTTAATACCCGTGCTTTTGGAAGGGGATCTCCAGCAAGCTCATTAAATATGATGATCAGGTCTCACATATGTTAGGCTGTATAGTGTACATTCTATATGTGATAATAAATATGTTTTATGCCAAAAACAATAATAATAATTTTTATTTGTACAGTATAGCACCATTCATACCAATAAAAGGTAAAGGAGTAAATTAGGCAAGTCATAGTCATTAAATAAATAATATGAGGGACAAAAAAGAAAATAACAGCAATATATTAAACATATAACTGAATAGCCTGTTTAGTTCCTTCATATGAGCCAAAAAGAAATCAAGTCTCAAAATCGGAAATATCAGCCTAGTGCGCACTACAGAAGGCTCCATGTCTAAACTCCCCTTAATACATTCATTATTTATTAAAAAGCTTAAATCTGTGGCATCTGCCTGTAATAACCCGATCACAATTAGCTCTGTTACGCGCATGGTGGATTATTAGGAGACTCGAGGGGAGAGCAAAAGTCACTTCAGTTTTGACTCCAATCTGCAACCTGGACTTCTTACCAGGGATGAGATGAGATGAGATGAGATGAGATGAGATGAGATAAGACTTTATTAGTCCCACAAGTGGGAAATTTGCATTGCCACGGCAGAAAGTGGACAGAAACAAAGAGCAGCAAAAATTTAAAACAGTAGAGTAGAATAAAGTATAATAAAAATACGAATGTGCACTCCAGGTACACAATGGAGTGACAAACATCGACACAAAACCAGCAGTAAATTGCACCCAAGTGAAACTGCACATAAGAGAGCTAGCATGGTGTACTGGATGTGTGCGTATGCTTGTTTGTGCGTGGATGGTCATCAGCTAGGTCTTCGTTGCAGATGAGGGTTACCGGATTCGGGCAAGTAAAGGGCTTTGCATGACCTATTAGAGGGATCTAATGTAAAATCATACAGATAACTAACTGGGAAATACAATATTCAAAAACAGGATTTATTCCGTTACAGATCATGTTAAGAGGGGCACGGCAATCTGTGCTAATCAAAAAAGTGCAAAACCTTTCAGTGTTTGTAACAGAGTTACAGCTTAATACTTAAAACGTACTATTTTACACAGAGCGCACATGTCCCCCTCCCGACGACATAAACTCAACACTAACTCCGCCTAGCGTCCCGAGTGCAGGGCGGAGGTGCGCGTCTCACCATTGTCTCTGGTCTGGCAGGAAAAAACAGAAATTCTGGCAAATGATATGGAGAAATTAAAAAGCTTGTTCTGTGAACACAGTGCGTGATCCTGTACACTTGCTGCTGGGATAACAAATGGCCATGTTACTGACAAATACAAAGAGAAACCCTACAATATGCTACCATCCATATCACAGACAGTTCCATCCAAAACATGTTGGAGTCCTTCTGCAAGATGCATCTCAGGTCAGCAGACTCGCATGCTGGGGGGCAAAAACAACATATTCCCTAGAACACGAGAACCTTTTATGTTTTAAACTGGTTTAGACGTTTCTGCAGTTCTAACACGAGGGTTCGTACAGCACAGAGCTTCGTGGCGTTTGATTATTGTTTGTATGTGTTTATTTATTAATGTACTTATATAATTCCTGTGTTTTATCGTGTTTTTGGGAGCCGAGACGTTCTTTCTGGTCTGTTTTGACTGTTTGTTTGTTAAGATCAAATATTAATCAACATGTTTTAAAAATAAACAAAGAAATAAATATATTTTTTTAAATGTACTGTGTTTAAATTTTTTGTAAATCTAACTGTGCAAGTTAGAATAAATCTACATTAAATAAATGTTCTAAAAGTAATATAAAAGCAACATGACGGTAAATATTGCTTAAAAATAAAATGCAATAATTATCTGCTTTGACATTATTGAGGATCAAAACTTTATGACTCAATTATTTTAAAATCACAAAAGTGTCCTTTTTTTTTTATCATTTCAAAAATCTCAAGAATCTGCAGTTCTGAGAAAACCACCAGGCTATTTTAAATACTGTCTGCATTTTCTCTTTCTCTTTCTCTGTTTATCTTTCGTTTCTTTCTGTCTCACACGCACACGCACACGCACACACACACACACAAACACGCACACGCACACACACACACACAACTGTAAGGTCGGTAATTAATCTTAAATTAAACATGACGTCTCTTCTCACCTTTAAGAGGAAAACTCGCTGAGAAATGAGAGAGGACCAGCAGGGAGCAGAGGAAGAGCATCATCATCCTCACCCTCATCCTCACCCTCAGCTCGGCGGAGTCAGGCTCGAGCTCCCGCACCGCTCCGGGTTAATGTGCAATTTAACCGCAAAACTTGTCCTTCCGCTTCAGAGTTCTGGTTTTGTTTGTTTGTTTTAAATAAAGCTTCATAAATAACTTGGAAAAGCACTAATAAGCTCGTAACTTCACATTTACTCCGATATTCAGCTCAAATCTTGAAAATAAACCCAGCGCGCGGACTCAGTGCCGTGCAATCTGGGCGGGGCTACGCGGGTTGCCAGGTACAGATTCTGATCTTTTTCCACATACTTTCCCACATTATACTATAACAACAAAATTATATCACTGAATGTATATAAAAACACCATCATTTCCAATACTGAAAACCCACTAAATCACTTTCATGAATTAATTTTTTTAATTTTATTTATTATTTAGGGAATATTTGTTTCTTTCTTTCGAATGCGGCTGAAAAAGTTCTAGTCAATAAAACCTGGTCAACACACTAATCAACCTTTTATACATCATCATCATCATCATCATCATCATCATCATCATCCTTATCACCTTTAAACTGTGTAAATCTTTATATCAGAGCGGTTTAAACTGGAACTGCACTGAATAAACATTCGACCAAATCGTTAATATATATATATATAAATTAATAAAAGAAACCAATAACAATGAAGCAGGAACCAAATATAAAATGTTCAGCGCTCTAAATACAAACTTGGTAGGAAATATTAGTAATTAATAGCTATCTGGCAACCTGTTAGTCGGGGGAGAAAGCGGAAGAGACCCGCTGATAACAACAACAACAACAACAACAATAATAATAATAATAATAATAATAATAATAATAATAATAATAATAATAATAATAA
>JAQQZR010000018.1:16972792-16985809 GCA_030068235.1 Notoglanidium macrostoma
ACACACACACACACACACACACACACACACACACACACACACACACACACACACACACACACACACACATGCCTGTGGAGTCTGCAATTTAATCCTATAAAACCTGAAAGACTCTGAGCACACTGTAAATACGTCTTTATTCCACTGTCATTACTGAGTTATACACTTTAAAGATGGATAAATTAATCATAATCTGAGGATTTAGCAGGTTTATTATTTCAAATATTTTGTTAAGAATTTGTCAGTTTATTTTCTCTTTGCACATCCTATTCTTCTTCTTTTTCTACATATTCTTCTTCTTATTATTATTATTACCCTCTTACCGGGGTGAGAGCGGTGTGCGCTGCTCCAGCCTGCACTTTGCGCTCGTTTCTCCAGCTGAAAGATCAAACAGAAAAAGAAAAAGGAAGAAAGTACTTGTTATTTTGGTATTATAAAAGTAAACCTGAGCCGCAGTGCCCGTCAGTGTCAGTGTTGAGTGCTGACTCTCACCACAGCTCTCTTCTGCTCAGGAGGATGTCCATCGAACACAAACACCGGCTTGATGTCGTGCTCCAGGAACGTCAGCGTGCGGTAGAACACACCTAACAAGCTGCACAACACACAAGCACACAAACCGTGTGCACAATTTGTGCAATTTGTGTGATACATTTAAAAAGTAATTCTGGCTCTTCACAGAGGAGACGAAGGAGACGGAGCTTATGCTCAACAACATTTTCTATAAAAATATCCTAAACTAAAAACAGATTGCTCCATAATAATAATAATAATAATAATAATAATAATAATAGAATATACATACAGTATCAATACACAATTTTTTTTATTATTTAAAAATATATATTTGTTCAAATGAGTAGATATTATCATTATCATTATTATGACATTATAAGTCATATTTAACTAAAGCATCTGATCAGAACCTTAAATCTGTATCTGATGAAGGGTTTAATTGTTATCATTTCTCTTTCTTACCTTAACTTCAGATTAGGAACAGCTGAACGGAACTGGTTCATAATAATGAAGGTGTCAAGTGCAATTATTTTCCCTTGAACAGACAGACATGATGATTAAAGTCACCTGATAATAATCTGAAGTTCAGGATTTAAAGCCCAGTCAGCTGTTAAACTCAACCAGGAAACTAGTCAAATAACATTGTTTGTTTGGAATGCTTTAATTTGTTGTATTCTGATCTTTAAAGTACGTTAGATAAGATAGTCTATTGTATGTCAATTAATAGAAAACCAATTTAATTGGCCATTTACATTAGCAAATAAAGTCAGCTAGGTAATGTTTACATTATTAGCCAGGCTAGTCTGATTTATCTAGCACAACTGAGCTAAAAAACAGGATTTACCAGAGTAATCTCCGATCTCTTTGTAACTTATCGAAGCTGGAGCGTCAGCCCGAATCAAATGCGCTAATTTTGTGATTCCCATTTTACTGGATAAAAAGCTCTAAACTCTAACCAGCTAAAACTGAAAGCATCCAGGAAGCCGCATCGCGTTTGGTTAATTGGAGGACGGCGGGTCGCATGTCCCTTCCCGGCCGCCGTTGCCGTCTCTCAGACAGCGGAATAGGTTTGAAAATAATGGAGCCGCGCGTGAGCAAGCTCTTGCTAAACCACCACAATGTGAAGAGCTTCCTGACAGAAAATTATTATTTTTATTAATCGTTTCAAGTTAGTTACTCTTTAGACAGTGTTTGCGATTTAGACAGAAGTGTTTATTCATTCTTAGGGAAAATGGAGCCTGGTTTAGAGATGTCTGCGATGATTCCTGCTCTACAGGAGCTAGCCAGGTGTCTGTCTGTGTATCTGTGTACACATCTGTGTCATTATTACTTTTAATTCTGAATTTTATACTAATGTTGGCTTCAGACTGCTGAAAGATAAAGTTAATGAAGAGTTTCGCTTTCTTTCAGTGCCTCTTCAGAGGAGTATAACGCCGCTGTGCAGAAACCCAGGCAGATTCTGTGTCAGTTCATTGACAGGATCCTGACTGATGTAGAAGTCGGTAAGAAACAGAATAAACTTCACTTTTAAAAAAGGTTTGATGTCAATTTTGGTGTTTGTTGATTCAAATTCTATTAATGTCTTGATTTACAAAATATACTAGGGTTTTAGTAACAGCAGTGTGCATAAAAAGGGAATTCAGTACATAAAGTATAAGAACTTATTAGTACAGGATGTGTTATTATACAGGCCGAGAATATCTGACTTGCTCTGTGATGACTTCTTAATGCTTCTGTATTTTTCATTATCCATGTGTCTGTCTGAGGAACTTCAGGACGGCAAAGAGAAAGTTTTCTAACATTGTTTAAAAAGTAGTATTTTGCTGTGTTTTGTGTCTGTGTGGTTTCAGTGGCGCTGGAGTTGTGTAAGAAGAGCAGCTCGGAGCCGGCCTGCGTCATGCTCCTGGACTTCATTCAGCACATCATTAAATCCTCCTCGCTGATGTTTATAAACCCGGCGTGTCAGTCGGAGCAGTTCAGAGACGTGCAGAGCGACTGCAGCGGTCAGTACAGTCACGATTCAGACATGAAGGGAATGATGGAGGAGTGAAAGATGATGAAAGGAACAAAGAAAAAAGTACAGACAAGGAAAAGACAGTGGGATTAAAAGAGGAGGAAACAGACAAACAAAGTAAAAATTAACAATGGATGGGGAGAGAAGGAGAGAAAGGATGGAAGTGGGATGAAAGAAAGTGGTGAGAAAAACTAGATGGATGTTAGACAAGGTGTGGAGGAATTAAAAAAAAAAAAAAAAAAAAAAGAAAGGATGGGGCAGTAGAGGTAAGAAGGAAGGCATCCAAGAAAAATGAGAGGGAAGTGTAGCGGAATAAAGGAAAAGCATGGAGGGATGGAGAATATGATATAATGTTCTTTTTTACATTGCATAATGAATTGCTTTACATCGTAAGAGTGCCAATACTTCTGCACTCATATTATTAAGAATTCCAGATTATTTATTATAAAAAGGTTTCTAATAATAATAATACAAAAAAAATAGTTATGTAATAATTTTTTGCTGGTTCAGATTTCAGTAAGTGGATCATCACGCGCGTGTTGCGCATCGCCGCCGCTCCCGAATGCGGAGTTCTGCACTCTAAAATCGTCTCCGTCGTCTGTTCCCTGCTCCACCTTTTCCGAGCGAAGAGTCCGGTGGTGTTCGGCGTGTTGGTCAGAGAGCTGATCGGTTTAGTGCAGGATCTCACACACACCGTCTGCGGGGCGTCAGACACACACCGGACGCAGTGGCCCGTTTCGCCGCAGCGTTTCTGCGTCAGTGCGTGTCACTGTGCCACGTATCTCACGCCGTCTGTCCTCCAGCTCGCCTCACCTGTGTCGTCTCAGGCGCTGTTATGCTCCACACTGACTGTCCTCACTGACCTCCTGCAGGGCATCTTCTTTCCCCGGGAAATCGGCCAGATTTGGGACGCTTCCTGTTTTTTCCTGATGAATTGCGGCTCTAAGCTAAAAGCTGTCTCCATGGCGACACTGAGACGCATCGTGAATCTGGGTGGACTCCCTGTAAACCATGAGCAGAGCTTCTTCACGGCGTATCTGTCCCTCCTGGACTCGTTCGTTTGCTGTGAGGAACCAGACGTGCGCACGTACGCAGCAGAGTTCCAGGCTCTGACGCGGAGCGTGTTCGTCCCCGAGAAGGGTGCACACACACGGCTCGGGCGTGTCCACATCGACCTGTTGATGGACGCAATACACACACTCGTCCTCAGCGGGGCTGTGGTCTGCATGAAGGTGAAGGAGGTGAGGACGACGCTGTGCGAGGTTTTCCGCTTCATCCTGGAGTGCGTGCCGCTGGGATACGAGTCCGCGGCTTCGATCCGGAAAGAGAGAGTGACGGCCGTGTGCAGAGCCCTGATCACCAACATCGGAGCTCAGACACCGCAGGAAGTAAAGAACAACAACAACAGTAATAATAACAACAATAATACTACTGATAATAATGTGTGTGTGTGTGTGTGCAGTATGTGGAGGGGTACGTGTGTGTGGCGCTGAAGGCTGAAGGTCTTGCAGTTCTACAGGAGCAGAACAGCGTGAGTGAGTGTGATGAGTCGAGCGGATGTGACGAGGAGATTCCGGCTAAAAGGTTACACCTGTCTCTCTCCACAGAGTCAGGACGAGCTCAGCTCGGGTATGGATAAACACCTTCCTGTTTCTGTAGATAATTCACTGTCACATTATCATTAACAGAATGTTTTACTGTGTGTGTGTGTGTGTGTGTGTGTGTGTGCGTGCGCATTCAGTCAGGTGGAGATGAGGAGCAGGAGTGAGGTGTGGGCTGCAGTAGATGATCGGATGGAGGAGTTGATCAGGCAGCTGAAGGCGTGTGGTGATGCTGAGCAGCGTGCATGTGTTCTGGAGGGATTGATCACCATCCTGCGTTTCACTGCTGTCTGCTCCAGGTCACTCTCTCATACGCGCGCGCGCACACACACACACACACGCACACGCACACCTACGTCTGTCTGTCTGTCAACCTGTTTGCTGTGGTGGCAAAAGTTTGCACCCCCTTGTTTCCAGATTTATACAATCCTGTGCTGTGTTAATGTTAGTGTTTTCTGCCTGAAACCTCTTTACAGCCTGGATGTTACAGAAACCGAGTCTCACTCAGCTTGTCTCTTAATGCTCACACTCAAAAGTTTATACCCCCCCCAAACTCTGGAGCAGTTGAGTTAGGAGTCAGTGTGAATCAGGGGAACGACTCACACACACGGCACAAAGAGGAAAATATAGACTGGAGCAGACATGACATGAACAAAGAGAGACGGGAATCCAATACACACACATCAGGACACATCACATACATCACAAAGTTCATCCATGTAATTGTGTTGTCCCCTCCCCTGTATCAGTGAGTGTGTGTTGACCTCCAGAGAGAATCACACACACACTCAGCAGCTGGTGTGGTTGAAGTCGAGGACGCTGTCTCAGGTGGTGGATGCATGTCTCTCCGTGATGGCCGACGCCGCTGACGAGGCCGTGGAGCTGATGGTGGAGAAAACAGTCCGCGTCTTGGACGCCATCGTCTACATGACCAGTGGGTTAAAGTCGATTAATTATTTAAGAGGACAGATGTAGGTTTTAAGCCGAGACTGAACTGTGAACTCGTTACTTTGTGTTTTCAGTTAACAGTCAGACTGATGCCGGTTTGTACCGGAGTGTGTGCGCGTTGCTGTCGGTACCCTGGGTGAACACACACTCCTCCGTCTCGGCCTATCAGGCGGCTTCGTTTCCTGCTAATCTGATTGGCCTGTCGAAAAAATTTGCTCCTGCTTACTGTAAGGCACACACGTTTACTGACTGCTAAACATTTATACATCCTGATGATACTGAAAATAAAATATTACATGTGTGTGTGTGTGTGTGTGTGTGTGCGCGCGCGTGTGCTTGTGTAGCCGTGGAGATGCGAGGTCACTGCGTGTTCCTCCTCTCTCTCCTCCCTCAGCAGACGAGTGCTGATTGGCGTGTGAGTGTTTATCAGTGCGCACTACAGAGTGAGAGTGAGACGGAGCGCCTCAGTGCAGTGAGAGGACTTCCCTTGCTCCTCCATCAGCTCGGGACTAAACCCTACAGCCTCCTGCAAGCTGTGCTCACGTACGTACACGTCAAACCACACCGCTCGCGTATGTACACCACACGACACGCCGTGCTCTCGTACATACACTAAACACCAAACCATGCTTGCGTATGTACACACGTTACTCTCTTTGTCTGTCTGTCTGTTTCTGTTTATCTGTCTCTGTCCCAGTACCCTCTGAACCTGCTCTCTCTCTCCCTCTCTCTCTCTCTCTCCCTCTCTCTCTCTCTCTCTCTCTCTCTCCCTCCCCCTCTCTCCACCTCTCCCTCCCCCTCTCCCCCTCTCTCTTCCTCTCTCTCTCCCTCTCCCTCTCCCTCCTGTGCTCTCTCTCTCCTCCTCCCCCTTTCTCTCCCTCTCCCTCCCTCTCTTTCACTCTCTCCCTCTCTCCCTCTTTCTCTCTCTCTCTCTCTCCCTCCTCTCTCCCTCTGTAGGTCGAGACTGCAGGACGTTTCCCCCCGTGTGAGGACTGCGATGGCGTCTATCGGTTCTCAGTTACTGTGCTGTGTGAGTGAGAGTTCTCAGTTCCATGTACCTTCTGAGGATTCGTGTTCTCTCTCGGAGTTCCTCTGTTCTCGCATAACTCTGTCTGACTCTCATTCCATCCGTCTGTCCCCCGCCGGGGCATCTGTCCTCATGCCGTTCCTTGTCCTGCTCAGACCCAGTGAGGAGGCCGAGGTAAAGCGAGGTAAGTGTGCAACGCCCCTCGTCTCTCATTCATACAGCTGATAAACATCTGCTCTGATAGACTTCAGAGAAACCCAGCGGACTCTGTACAGCCATGTAGCTCTAACTCAGAGAAACACTACTTTAACTTTATAATTTTTAATAATAATGTTTTCCCTGTTGTTTAGCTTTTATAGAGAACATCAGTCACGTGTGTAAGCATGTGGACGTGAGCAGCAGTGACCCTGACACCCAGTCCCTCCTCATAGCGCTGGTTAATCTGATCGAGGATCCGCATATGGACGTTCGATTGTCCTTCAGCCAGAACATCAGGAGTCTGCTGGAGAGCTGGAACGGAGACGCCTTCCTCAAAGAGGTACACCAGTTAAGTCCTGCTTAATATTCACCCTGCCCTTCACCTGCCCTTCACCCGAATTTGAACAGTGGTATTAGAGTGTGCGTGAGTGCATGCACTTGTATATTCTTCTTCTTTTTACAATTAAGGGTTTATAATGAGATCTCATCTCTATCCACAGCTGCTCGTGTCCCAGCTGAAGGAGGCTTTTACAAACGCAAAGACTTCCAGAAAAAATGAACTGAAGCACACACTAATACTCACGACAGGGGAGATCGGCAGGTACACACACACACACACACACCCTGTTCTTAAAGTTTAAAGACGTGCATAACCGTAAACACACTGATTTTCTGTCTCACTTTGTCCCTCACTTCGTGTGTGTGTGTGTGTGTGTGTGTGTGTGTGTTTCAGGGTGGCTGAAGGCAGTCTGGTGTCGTTCTCTCTGCTGCGTCTGCTTCACTGTTTACTCTCTAAATCCTCTCAGGTGTCGGTCGTGGCTCACACTGAGATTCAGGCTCTCGCCTCAGCCAGGAACCTCAAACTGCAGAGCTTCTTTAATCAGTACAGGAACCCTGTGTGTCAGGTCAGACCACAACTCCACCTCACACTACTCATGTACACGCACTCATGAGAAAGAGTTTGGGTACTCGGATAATTTAGTCATATTCACTACTGGTGCCAGCATCCGTCTCCATGTCGTTGTAATGACGTCGCTGTCTCCGTGTCAACTGTATCGTCCATAACAGTTCCAGGTTCTGCAGGAACTCATTCAGGAACTATAGAGTTCTCTCTCGGGATTACTAATTAATTTCTGTTTTGTTTAGTTATCATGTATCTTTATTATAATAATAATCTCATCCTTAAACCTTAACCTCTGCCCTAGACATGCAATTTAGAACCAAATCTCAACGCATGTAACTCTAATGCTAGCCCTGTTGGGGGTGTGTGTGTGTGTGTGTGGGTGTGTGTAGTTCTTGGTGGAGTCGTTACACTCTCGCCACATGATGGCCCTGCGCTGTACCCCTGATCAGAGCAGCGAGGCCTTACAGGAGGAGGTGGTGCACCAGAGAGAGCTCGCCCTCGACATCCTCTCGCACGTCGCACACGCATTCGACTTCCCTGACCTCAACCGCTTCCTCAACGTGAGCTCCGACTCCAAAACAATTAGCGTTGCGCTACACTGTTGTCACTAGAGTCCGTAGTAGTGTGTTTAGTTCAAACTATTACTTTAAAATTTAGGATTAAATTACTTTTCTGTAATTTAATTTTTATGATTTAATCCATAATTATTAAACTTTAAAAAATGTTTTCTCCTTCCTTTAAATTTATATAAAACAATTTGCACCTGTTCAGATTATTAGTCACGCATTATAAATTTTTTTGTTTAATTTCAGTTTAAATGATGTTAAATGCAGGGATGTTTAAATAAATAATCATTTCCACTTGTGTGTGTGTGTAGCGCACGCTGCAGGTTCTTCTTCCGTACCTGGCGGCGAAGGCGAGTCCCACTGCATCGGCTCTGATCCGCACCGTCGCTAAACAGCTGAACGTCAACCGGCGAGAGATCCTCATCAACAACTTCAAGTACATCTTCTCCCATCTGGTGTGTTCCTGCACCAAGGACGAGCTGGAGAGAGCGCTCCACTACCTGAAGGTGTGTGAACAATTCTTCAAAACTTCAGGGTTTTAATCTGCTGTGACATGTTTTATTCTTATAGTAACCGTGTGTGTGCGTGTGCGCGTGTGTGTGTGTGTGTGTGTGTGTGCTGTAGAGTGAGACAGAGATTGAGTTAGGCAGTTTACTGCGACAGGACTTTCAGGGCCTCCACAACGAGCTGCTGCTGCGACTGGGAGAAAATTACCAGCAGGTCTTTAACGGACTCTCCATCCTCGCCTCATTCGCGTCCAGCGACGATCCGTATCAGGGGCCCAGAGACATCACCTCTCCTGAGATAATGGTACGACCCGATCACATGTCTCTCTCACACACACACACATATTTACTGTAACATAGACAGACAGACAGACCGGTGGATGAGTGGAAAAGCAGATGGGCAGACAGACAGACAGGTGGATGAGTGGACAAGCAAGTAGGCAGATGGGCAGACAGACAGACAGGTAGACAGACAGACCGGTGGATGAGAGGACAAGCAGGTGGGCAGACAGACAGGTGGATGAGGGGACAAGCAGGTAGGCAGACAGACAGGTGAATGAGTGGACAAGCAGGTAGGCAAACAGACAGGTGAATGAGTGGACAAGCAGGTAGCCAGACAGACAGGTGGATGAGTGAACAGGCAGGTCGGCAGGCAGACAGGTGGATAGTAGATGAATGGGCAGGCAGACAGATGGGCATGTCAGTATTTCATCAAATATTTTGCATTCATAAAAAATTATTCAAGTTTTTAACAAGTCTCCAGTCTCTGCTGTAATCTATGTGTCTGATCTGATATTGTTGGAGGAGAGAAAAACCTGTATTAAAGTTTACCCGTCTGTTGTCCCGCAGGCTGATTATCTGCAGCCGAAGCTCCTGGGCATCCTGGCGTTCTTCAACATGCAGCTGCTGAGCTCCAGTGCTGGCGAGAAGGAGAAGAAGAAAATGGCAAGTGCACTTCTGTGTTCTAAACAGCAACCATCACAGCGTTGCGCAGAACAGACTTTTAGGACAAAATGCTTACTTGAGTTTTTCCTGTTTTCTCTTCTGCAGGCTCTGAACAGCTTAATGGCTCTGATGAAGCTGATGGGTTCGAAGCACATCAGCTCAGTGAGGGTGAAGATGATGACCACACTCAGAACCGGGCTGAGATATAAAGAGGATTTCCCTCAGCTCTGCTGCCGGTCAGTCGCAGCTCACAGCTCTCACACACTGCCTTTACCTGATCACACAGTGTGTGTGCAAAAAGTGTGATCACCAGGCCTGGATGATAGAACAGAAATATCACATCACAATATTATGTTTCACAATAATTATTACGATATTAATGTTTGCTAACAAAACTGCCAAAACAACTGTGATGTTGCAGTAATGTTTAATTGTACTTATTTAACTTCTACAAATATAAATTATTATAACACTTCAAGAGAGGGAAAATAAAAAGTCTGGGAGAATTCTAGCATGTTACTCAGCTTTAAACTGATGTTAAAATGTAAAACATTTCCCTGCAAAATCTACATTTTAACATATAATTATTAAAATCTGCTTCCAATTATTATAAAAATACTGATTATATTCAAACTATCCCAAAAAAGTATATAATCAGATAATTTATTGATATTATTTATGGATATTTTATGAATTTTTATTCTTTTTATATTTTATGAATTTTTATTCCTATTAAATTAACTAAATAAAAAATGTATAATAATTTGTATTCAGGTTAATGTTAGAATTCATTAATATTAAAATATGGTGCTATCTGTATTCCTTAAATATTTCTGTATTTCCTGTATTTCTCAAATGTCCAATTTCTGTATTTGTGTTTTTCCTCAGAACGTGGGATTGTTTCGTCCGTTCTCTCGATCCTTCGTATTTGGGGTCATTATTGAGTCATGTGATCGTTGCTCTCCTGCCCCTCGTCTCCAGCCAGCCTAAAGAGACAGCCATGATTATGCACTACCTCATTGTGGAGAACAGGTAGCACTGCCTGCTGCAGGAATACTATAAACTATAAACCGAGTCTAATAGAAATAATAAATAACAGGCTGTGATTATAATTTAGCTGCTGCAGTGGCAGGCGGAGAAGAAACACGATTCCGCTCTGTGATTATAGCTGTGTTCCCATTCCAGACAGGAAGTGGAGGACTTCCTTCATGAAATCTACTTCCTTCCAGACCACCCGGAGCTGAAGGACGTCCATAAGGTCCTGCAGGACTACAGAAAGGTGTGAAATCGCTCAACGTTAGTCATTAAGGGCGGAGCCCGTTTGGGGATTCGGATAACTATCTCACTGATGTGAAATTCCAAATCTGGTTTTTATTTAATGTGTTCCATTAACTTGGCCCATTTTTCTGGATGTGTTCAGCAAACATCAAAAAGCTCTGACCTCCAGGCGGCGCTGCAGCTCTCCATGCGCGCAATTCAGCACGAAAACGTCGACGTGCGCATCCACGCCCTCACCAGCCTGAAGGAGATGTTGTACAAGAACCAGGTGAGGAGATCGTACACACACACACACCCCTTTCTGGCCTGTATGATTTTCCTGTGAAGGTTTTCTTTTAATAATAATGAGTGAAAAATGACAAAAAATTAACATACAATTTATGATGACACATGAAGTTGTTAGTTCTTAAATTAATATTTAATTAACCAGATATTTATGTATTTATTTTCGTTATTATTCTGTGTGCGTGTGTGTAACAGGCAGCAGTGTTGCGCTTGCTGTTGGACAGTGAGTTGGTGGAACCGGTTCTGTCGGAGCTGGTGACGGTTCTGTTGTTGGGGTGTCAAGACGTGAACGCCGAGGCACGGCTGCTGTGCGGCGAGTGTTTAGGGGAGCTGGGGGCCATCGACCCTGGACGTCTCGATCTCAACACCACACACACACAGCGCAGTGGAGCCAGCTTCACCGTAAGCATCATTACTGTCTCTCACTTCACACATCTTAATATAGTTTACAATATTATCAGGATATCGTGTTCAGCCGCACGTTCAGCTGCAGCTCGTGAATTTTAAATTCGTACCACTGAAGTTGTGCAAACAGCACGTGTTGCTAAAAAGTATTTATTGGCTTGTTTTTTTCTCGGCAGAGTGGGATTGATGATCCAGACTTTGCCTTCGGGCTGTTGACTGAACTCACCAGAACGTTCCTTGCATATGCCGACAACGTGCGAGCTCAGGACGCGGCTGCCTACGCCATGCAGGTGTGGAGCTCTACATCACCTCTATCCCAGCTACAATCCTCCCAATCCCAGCTACAATTCTCACAATCCCAGCTACAATGCCCTGATCCCCTGGTGCCCTGATCCCTGCTATATAAACCAAATTATTAATCTGTAGAGATTATGAAAATCATCTGAGATATCCCTGATGAGCAGAATAACCTTAAAGCCTTCTTGAACAGGTGTTTTTTAAATACAAATACTGTTTTGCTGGCAGTTGATGAGCAAACCTGCATATCAAGATACGTGTCCTGTATCGTAAACATGCTTTGGAGAATTGAGATGATATTTTTGTCATGGTGCCTCACAACTACTAGTGACAGCACAGAGACGTGAGGTGGAGAGTCTCTGCTGGTCTGAATGCAGCATTAAACTCACACATTTGTGCACTAACAAAAACATTTTGATCTGCTGTATCTGAACTGTTTTTTTGTTTCCTTCAGGAACTGCTGTCTATATTTGAGTGTCGTGAGGGAAGGACGGACTCGCCTGGCCGCAGACTGTGGAGGAGATTTCCAGAACAAGTTCAAGAGATTCTGGAGCCGCATCTGAACAGCAGGCAAGTGACAGTGTGATAAACGTGTGATTTCATGATCATGATTTCACGGTGACACCGTTGGTGTGAATCCCGTTCCTCCTGTGTTCTTTAGGTATAAAAGCTCTCAGAAGGTGGTGAACTGGTCTAGACTGACGAAGCCGATCTACCTGAGTAACCGAGGGAGTAAGTTCTCCGATTGGACCGCTACATGGGCTGGGTATCTCATCAGCAAGGTGGGCACTCCAAAAACCACCTGTATTCCAAGGAAACATGCAGCTGCATCATAAACCGCACTTTGTTCAATTCAATTAAATGTTTTGTAATAGTACTGAAACAAAGCAGCAGTATTGTCAGCAGTACTGAAACAAAGCAGCAGTACTGAAACACTGAATCAGTACTGAAACAGCATTGTCAGCAGTACTGAAACAAAGCAGCAGTACTGAAACAATGCCACAGTACTGAAACACTGAAACAATGTCATAGTACTGAAAGACAGTCATAGTACTGAATGACAGCAGTACTGAAACAATGTCATAGTACTGAAACACTGAAACAAAAGCAGCAGTACTGAAACACTGAAGCAGTACTGAAACAATGTAACCCTAACCCAGCAGTACTGAAACAATGTCATAGTACTGAAACAATGTCATAGTACTGAATGGCAGCAGTACTGAAACAATGCCACAGTACTGAAACACTGAAACAATGTCATAGTACTGAAAGACAGCAGTACTGAAACAATGTCATGGTACTGAAACAAAGCAGCGGTATTGCCAGCAGTACTGAAACAAAGCAGCAGTACTGAAACAATGTCATAGTACTGAAACAATGTCATAGTACTGAATGACAGCAGTATTGAAACAATGCCACAGTACTGAAACAATGTCATAGTACTGAAGCAATGTCATAGTACTGAAACACTGAAACAAAAGCAGCAGTACTGAAACATTGAAGCAGTACTGAAACAATGTCATAGTACTG
>JAQQZR010000018.1:16992557-17004458 GCA_030068235.1 Notoglanidium macrostoma
ACACTGTATAGTGCAATTACAACTAATACACTTAATACTAGGGTCAGGTTTAAAGTGCAAGACTGTTCATGGTGATTAGCAATTAGTTGCTATTGTAGATGCTAACATAGGCAAATTTGTCATACTTGGGATTTATTTTAGAGTTTAAATCCCTGGTATTTTTTCACTAGTATTAGTCCCTATCACTGATCAGTCAAGATTACAATGAAATAAATGACAGGATTAAATAAAGTTCAACTAGAAATGCCTGGTTTTTAATGAAATGCTCATGGGACATTTGGCTTTCCATAATAATGTGGTCTTTGTGTGTGTGTGTGTGTGTGTGTGTGTGTGTGTGTGTGTGTGTGTGTGTGTGTGTGTGTGTGTGTGTAAGGTGGATGGGAACAGCTCCACTCTCAGTATGAGTGTGCACTTTAAGATGTTGAAACGTTTGGTGGAGGAGTCGAGTTTCAGTGAGATCCTCATCCCGCTGCAGTCGGTCCTCATCCCCACGCTGCCCTCCACCGGCGGCGCCAACGCCAGCCATGACGCCTTCCCCGGACACTGGGTCTACTTATCTGGATTTGACGACACCGTGAGCGCTTTAATCGGTGCACACACAGAACTGCACTTATTATTGTACTGCTGATTGTCATGTGACCTAATTTCTGTTTGTTTTCATTTAGGTGGAAATTTTGGCATCGCTCCAGAAACCCAAGAAAATCTCACTGAAAGGATCAGATGGAAAATGTTACACGATGATGTGCAAACCTAAAGATGACCTGAGGAAAGACTGCAGGCTGATGGAGTTCAACTGCCTCATTAATAAAGTAATAACACTCAGGCACATAAAATCTGCAGTATATGCAATTATCAAGCTGAATACAAACAGATTTATTTGTAAATTGTTCATAGCAAAGTTTTTATACCCAACAAACATTTGGTGTTGAAAATCTCATAATTTTGTAAAATGTTTGTGTCTAAACCTTGATTTGATCGACTTCAGCATATAATCTGTGTGGATTACTGCACTTTAATATCTGCACTCTACTGTGGAGTTTACACTATTTATGTTTATTACGTTTACAGCATACAGATGTTCTTATCCAGAGCCACTTACAGCGGAGCTTTAGAGTCACGATCAAAAACACATCCTCCTGCTAGTTCACTAGCTCAGGGACGAAGAGCTCCATTCAGAACATTTACTGAAAATCAGCCGTTTTATTTTATTGCCATTAATTAAAGAATATAAAAAATAAAGGCAAAAAAACACTAATCATTAAATTATGAAAACAAAACTGCGGTTTCTATATTTCTGCATTTTCCCTCTCTGTTAGTAGTTATTTCGTGCTCCAAGCTGACTGCACTACATGCAAATGAGCACATTACGCACATTGCACATTATGGATGATCAACACCATACACACGCGGGTATGGAGAAAATCAGCGTCTGGTTTTGTGTCTCAGTGCCTGAGGAAAGATGCGGAGTCCAGACGGAGGGATCTGCACATTCGGACGTACGCTGTAATTCCATTAAACGAAGAGTGCGGCATCATCGAGTGGGTGAACAACACGGCCGGCCTTCGCCACATCCTCACCAAACTGTACAAGGAAAAAGGTGTTTCAGCACACATCCTGCCCTCTATTCACTGTTCGCTGTGTAGGGCTCATAAATCCCATCATCTGTCCATCAATTAGTATTATGTAATATTAATAATAATAATAAGAAAATTCGATAATAATAATAATAATAATAATAATAATAATAATGTTGATGTAACAGGGGTGTATTTGACTGGGAAGGAACTCCGGAAAATGATTTTGCCCAAAACGGCATCGTTTCAGGAGAAACTGAAGCTGCACAAGGATGTTCTGTGTGCCCGACACCCTCCTGTGTTTCACGAGTGGTTCCTCAGAACGTTCCCCGACCCGACCTCCTGGTACAGCACCTTTAATTTGATTATATTTCTTAAAAAAAAAATTTTAGTCTGTGTCACACAAACAAAACGATGCCTCATCGGTGACGTTGTTAATAATAATAATAGTGGCTTACTTGTGTGTGTGTGTGTGTGTGTGTGTGTGTGTGTGTGTGTGTGTGTGTCCACAGGTACAACAGCAGGTCTTCATACTGCCGCTCCACAGCAGTCATGTCCATGGTGGGCTACATCCTGGGTCTGGGAGATCGTCACGGAGAAAACATCCTGTTTGACTCCCAAACTGGAGAGTGTGTTCACGTCGACTTCAACTGCCTCTTCAACAAGGTGTGTGTGAAATCAGCTCTGATCATTTCACTCACCATGTTGGATTGAAACAGTACAAACCTAAGCGCATACACACACACACACACACACACACACACACAACCCTGTTGTTCATCATCACTGGTGGAAAATCTCATCTGCATTTATTTAATGTATGATTGTTACATTTCATCATGCACAGAGATCACAGTGTGTTTCATCAGGAATGTTGTTGTGTTTCAGGGTGAGACGTTCGACGTTCCCGAGGTCGTACCGTTCCGGCTGACGCAGAACATGGTGCAAGCCATGGGGCCGATGGGAACTGAGGGGCTTTTCAGACAAGCCTGTGAGGTCACACTGAGACTCATGAGGGACCAGAGAGAACCGTTAATGAGGTTTAAACACACACACACACACACACGCATGCGCACACGCACTGCAATTAATCTGCATTTCTGTTAATCTGTTAAATACATTTCTATAAAACTGATAATGGAATATCACTGTGTGCTCCCAAGGTGTAAAATTTATTCTAATAAGAGAAGGTGCAAGAAAAGAATGAAAATATAATGTTTGGAGCAAATCATGGTATAGCGAGTGTGTGTTCATCTGTCCAGCCTTGTATCCGACTCTGCATCCTGTGTTTTAGAAATGAGCTTAGTGTGCGTTAATAGTTGGATGAAAATGCATCTATAATATAAACAGAACAAAATAAGGCATCCGGACACCCGTTAAGTTCTGGAACACTTGAACGACATGGAGATTATGTAGAAGCATTATACAGTAATTGTATATAATTAATATGAAGGTTTTCATTTGACTAGCTCTTGTAACTTCTCTGTAAGGTTTAGAATAGAGTAGTATAGTTAGGATTAGGGTTTACAGGGCAGATGATTTCTAAGTTAATTTGCTCTGTTTTTATTTGTTTTCTATCTTAGTGTGTTGAAGACGTTCCTGCACGATCCTTTAGTGGAGTGGAGTAAACCAGTGAAGGGTCCTTCAAAAACACAAGCCAATGAATCTGGAGAAATTGTCAACGAGAAGGTGTTTAAAATACTGTTAATATGATAACCGGGTTGAGCTGTTAGTGTTACCTTTACACACTTCTCACACAATTTAAATGGCTTAAACATGAAGACTAAATTGAGCTGCTTGTCTTGAACAAACGTTTTATCTTGAATAAAGGTCTTATGAATGTTTTTTTTGATTATTATTATTGTTCTCTTGCAGGCTAAAACCCACGTGCAGGACATCGATCAGCGTCTCCAGGGTGTGATAAAGAACAGGAATAAAGTGATGGGACTGCCGCTGTCCATCGAGGGACACGTTCACTACCTCATTCAGGAGGCCACAGACGATAACCTGTTGTGTCTCATGTACCTGGGCTGGGGCCCGTACCTCTGACCAAACACTGGTCATTTAGCTTATGATCCTCTCTACTGTTCCACTTCATTTCCTTGTTTTGGATGTTTTCCAACTGAAGAAAAATGTATAATTATATACTGTAAAAATATAATTACCTATCTTTCAGTGTACTACATGTTTGTTTCTCTTGCTAACACAGCCGAACAGTGAATAAGGTGATTACAATACTTTGATATCATAATAGTTATAAATTCCTATTATGATTTTTTTAACAGTGCGTGCTGCTGCCTTCAAATGTGACCTGAGATAAAAACCTACAAGTCTGTTTGCCAAATATGTCTTAATTAATGAGGCTTTAAAATTTAAAACCATAAAAATAGAGAGTTAAGAGTGTTACTGTTTAAAGCTGTGTGTGTGATGTCACTGATGACATCATGACGTGTTCTACAGTGTTCTGCAGGGGACAACGTTCTTATCTGTGCTGCAATGCCGCGTATCTAAAAAGCAGCCGTTTGGTATCTCGAACTGAAATTACAGCTGAATCTGGAAATTATGTAATAATTATTGTAGTTAAAAATGGCAGTTATGTTAATAAAAAAAAATTACTTTTCTCACATGTTCTGCATCGACTGTGTTTTGTTTATTGTTGCAGGAAAAAGCTTGTTAAAAAAGCTTAAAATGTTTCTCCTGCTGCTTTTTTTTCATGGCTTTTAAAGCCTTTCCCGAACACTGTAGTGTGATTTATTCACCAGTCTAATAAATGTAAATAATTTTGCAGTACTTTTTTAGTTTTGCATTAATGTCTGGCAGCAAAAACTCAGATAGAGCATATAACTGGATGGTCATGAGATTAGTGAGAGTATTGGTGCAGCTATTTCACAATTCATTTTGTTATTTTTTATAATTGTGCATATACATTAATAATAGAAAGAATTTAATACCTTACGTGAAGTCTAATGTATGTAATATTTTGTCTTTTAGATTAGTCATAACCACTGACTGATGGGCTGATGTGGAAATGGTATCGAAAAAGTCAATAAGAAACTTATAAATTACATTAAATACTTTGACATGTTTCACTTCACATTTAACTAAGCAGTAATCCTTTGTTACCTCACCTTTGGAATTAACCTCAATACCCCTTCATCCATCATCTACACAGCTTATCCGTCAGAGGAAGCTGGAACCAATCCCAGCTGGCTCCAGGTAAGAGGCAACGTTACACCTTGGACAGGTCACCAATCTATCACAGGGCTAACGCAGAGATGAACAACCGTTCACGCACACATTCACGTCTGTGGGCAGTTTAGAGTAGCCAGTTGACCTAATCTACATGTCTGGACTGTGGGAGGAAACCGGAGCACCTGGAGGAAACCCACACAGGCACAGAGAGAACACAAACTCAACAGTCACCCATCAGGTTCAAACCCAGAACCTTCTTGCTGTGAGGCCACAGTGCTGACCACTGGATGTGACAGACTACACAGTTAAAACAATCTCCAAAGCAATTTTTGTGTTGTTTCTAGACTCTAGAGTCTTTCTTTCCATTGATGTTGTATAGCGGTATATAACAGCTCTGATACACCTGCTTCAGTGCCGCGTAAAATCTCTAAGATCGTAAACGCGATTCTGAACCCTTTGGCTTTCCACATTGCATCCAGTTCCCTGATCTACGCGCGCGCAGCAGTTCCTGACAGCGATACAGGTACGGACACCGGTTTAATCTTGTTGTCAGTCGTTGCTGTGAGTCTAAAACGCTGTAATGTCGCCTTTATTACAAACTCGCTGTTTTACGCAATCTGAGGTAACGCCATTTTCCCGCCACCTGCGCTAGCTTGACGCGCGAGCGAGTGTCACGCGCCGCCTCTCAATGGTTACTGCTGAGGGATTCGTCTCAGCCCGCATACTAGCCTACTAAACAGTGCGGATGTAACTACTACTGCGTACTACATTTACACACACATTAGTGCGAAAGTATGCGTTTTTCATTCATATCCTTGATTTTATGAAGTAACGAGGTCTTTTCGTGCATGAAATTCTGTCAGATTTTAATGTCAAAACACCTATTAGCCGTTAGCAGACCTTCGGTAGGCTTATGTAAATCAAAACAGCTACAGCTGGAAATATGGAACCTATCTAGGAGTGTATCTCGCATTTCTTATGAATTTGCCATTTTTAAAATCTTGACTAGAAACCGTCTATTTTACGGTATTAAATATAAGCTTTGAGATTTTGAATATATCACATATATAATATATGTATATATACATATATACATACAAAATATATCAATTAAATATTGATATATTAAGCTTATCAGCATAACAGTAATGGCACTTACACTCAACAGTAGGAAATTTAAAGTGATAATCTTTTAATTATAAAGATATTACAGTAATATGAAATGTCATTTATACTGTAGGGTACCTTCAGCCTCCATCAACATGTTTTAATTAAAAAATAGATTTCAGTGCTTTAGAATGAGAGAGATACACAATCACTTTAATATATTTAAAAAAAACTTTTGATTAGATTTAAGTTGACCATAATGGTAGTCATGTTTGCTTTTTTAGGTTTGGTTTAATCCCATTCCCCCATTCAAAATCCTACAAGTACAAACAGGTAGTGATGAAGTGATTATTTTTAATTGTCAGGATAAAAAAGGTGTTGGTCCATAGCATGTTTAAAACTGAATAAAATGTCTAAATAAATAAGTAAAGACAGCGAGCAATGGCATTTTACACTTACCGTTTATCATCATTTAGTAATTTATCTTTACATTAATCTTTATTTTGTCTTTTCTATGTGCAGTTATGAATGTCACTTGGAAATATGGAGTTGTCAAATAACCAAAAACAGGCTCAAGGGGACAAAAGTCCTAAAACTGAGACAAATAAAGGTCAGTGTACTGGAGGAAACGACTCTCCTGGCAGCACGGCTTACATAACTGTCAAAAAAAACAATATAAATGTGTCCTCAGAGAAACTATTGTCTCCAAATTCCCTGGCCATTCCTTCCCCAGAGGTCAGTCCCTGTCTCTCAGATGGGTGGACTCAAGACTTGAGCTGTGATTATGTTAAGAAGAGCAGAACTCATGACTGTGTGATGCACATTAAACCAGATAGCCCAGTAAGTCCTGAGAACGGAGATCAAGCATGGACACCAGCCATGTGTCATCACTCCAGGCTTGTTAACAGTGTCAGCTTTCCTGGATTTGGTGCAACCCATCGGTTGCTACATGAAAATCAGAATACATCTGCCAACAACCGGGAAATCATTGATTATCGCAATCTGACACCTCAAGTGCCATTTGTGCCTTCCATTGCCAAGTCCATTCCAAAAAAAAGGATCTTTCTTAGAAAGCCCAAAAAGGCCATCAAAGATCTTTTTGTCCACAAAAAGAACAATAGAGAGAAAGCAACGTCACCATGTACACCATGTCGTGATTATGGACCAACATCTAAACAAACTAAGAAGTCTTCAAGATGCCGTGATTTCAGGAGTTCTCGCAGAATGAATGATACACTTTCCGACTCCTCGAGTGAAGGATGTGCTAACATATGCGAGGATGCTGTGTCACTGAAAAGCTTTGGCTCTCAAGCCGGTTGTGGAGAGATATTTGCAGATGAGGAATATCTTGTCTCTCTAGAAGGAATGCCAAAACTTAAAACAAGCAGGGATACAAGCGAAACTCCGAAGCGAAGTCCTGTTGCCTTTCAGGGAGGCATGGAGCAACTGGCATCACCTGCTCATCCTGAAGTCTTGGACTTGTTTGGAATGTGGGAGACCATCAATAGGACTGTTCTTTTTAGTCAAATTTCAAGCCAAGAAACGAATACAACCTCTACACCAATTTCTATATCACCCTCCTCAAACAAGACAACATATCCTTTTGACAATGTTACAAGCAAAAATATGACAGAACAAGAAAATAATCTGAATCATACAGTAACACCAAAAAGCGAGAACCAAGAGAGCACCAGTGATGAGGGTTACTGTGATTGTATTTCTACTGAAGATCACACCGGCCAAGCTCTAACACCAGTTTGTTCCAGAAAATTCCCTAGGGACACATACAGTGGAGATGCTCTCTATGAGTTATTTTATGACCCCAGTGAGGCTGAAATGACACCCATTTTTGATGATGAGTTGGATCTACCGAGCAGCATTGTTGGCCAGCCAAGTCCAGACCTCCCATTATCCATGTATAGCTTCCATATTGGATCAGAAGAGAACCTGGCACCTCCTCTATCAGTAGACCTTGTCAGACAAGACTTTCTGCAGAGTAACTGGGTAGGGAAAGACTGCTTACTGAAGCTTTGTGATACAGAAATTTCCCTGGCTATGGGTATCGTCAACTGGATGAAACATAGGACAATCAAGGGTAACCAAGCACAGTTGGGAACTCCAGGGATTAGCACTGGCGATAATGGAGATGCATGCCATGAAGCAAAAGTTCAAACAACAAATCTTAGGAATCCTCCTAGTGCAGACAACATAACTGACCTTAAATTCAGCAAACCAGATGAAGCAGATGTGGGTCATCTCTCAATGGATACACTGAAACACCACTCTGGAGTGGTTACAACACCAGAGAGCCAATCCAGGACCCCAACAAGTCATGTATGCTTCAGAATATTCAATATCAACTCACCATCAACACCCAACAAGGACTTGGAGTCTCCCATAGGATGTTCTCCTGGCTCTGGAACAAGTTCGTTATTTGTGCTGGCCATAAACAAAGAGTCTCTTTGTGAATCTTGCAAGAGCTCCCTGAAACATGGTGCCAAGGAACTGCATCTGTGCCATTTGTGTACCTCCTTCATTGAGCAAATAAAGATGTCAGAGTTGTGGCCACATGCCAGTCTTTACCATGCTAAGCTTGCAGGAAGTCCTCAATCCTTGCTTCCTTCTCCAAGCATCAGTTGCGGTATAGCAAGTGATATCAGTATTCTTTCGCTAGTCGAGCAGTGTGCTAATCAGATGTCTTCATTGAAGCTTAACCAGCATCAACATCCGTCTGATCATGGAACGAGATCTGTCACCAATCAAGGAAGTGATAACTATCCAAGGAAAGATTGTACCAGGAAGTCTGTCAAGTCCATCCCCAAGAAGAAAGGGAATGTAATGGGGAAAATCGATAATAATACAAATGTCAAAGACAGTTTCAGCCATGTTGCAGTTAGTGCATCCCTACTGGAGGCAAAGAGGCTTGGCCTTGTCAAAACCAACAGCTCAGAGAGTCTAGTTAAGGAAACATACAAGAGTCCATGCTACCTACAAACTAATCCGTTGAAGGACACTAGTGTGTCTCAAGCTTCAAGGCCAACATCCCTTTCTCTCACAAGTGCTACCTCCTCTCGATTCTCTAAAAAAGAGCACCGCAATGTCATCAAAGTCAAACAAAAAACGTGTGAAAGAGTGCAACGAGACAGGAAAATGGCGGTGACCAGGAATGGTTTATCAGACAATGTCACCTCAGAGGAGAAGAAGATGGAACGAAGGAGTAGGATGAAGAAATAAAGCAGGTGCTATTTTGTCAACTTATAGTTATGGCATTTTTTCAATCCAATCTCCTCAGGGACCCCAGAGATAGTCCACATTTCCACTTTCAACACCTGAACCAGCTTTTTAGGGTTCTAGATAAGAAAGCTGATAAGATGAGCACTACTGGGATTCCCAGAAGATTGGATTGACCATAATGTGCGATTTGGCAGAAAACCTACAGCTTACAGATTTTACTGCTGTTATTAAAGGTCACTATCTTAGCAGGCAGCCCTTATAATATTACATTTATCCCTTTAACCTTCAAGTAGAAGAACTGAGGTAGAGGGCACCTCATGATAATTAGTAATACTGATAATATATTGCACACCACAGGAGATATTGCCTTGTTCCAACATGCAACAGTGGGAGAACAGAGAGCAGTATGTATGTAAAAAGAATTTGTGTTATTTACATTTAATTGATGCTTTTATGGGTCTTACAACTGAGAAAGTGTACAGGTGAGCAGTTGAGTGTTAAGGGTCTTGCTCAAGGACCCAACAGTGGAGGCTTGGTGGTTCTGGGATTTGAACCTGAGCTTTCAATCAGTAACCCAGCACTTTAACCTTTAAGCCACTACTGTATAGCTAAGCTAGGTTAGGCTAGGCAAGGACCTCTGTGTGTGCTGATGTTAGAGTAAAATGCTAAATGAATTATGGAGCACAGTTAGTATTATCACCTGAAGTTAAACATTTCCTATTAACAGCACACCCCAAGTGTTTTATTCCCCTTAAACTCTTATAATAATTACAATGCCATTCTTTTTGTCTGTTTGTAGTTACCTTTAATCATGTGGAATGTTCCTGTTTTCACTGACAATGACCTATAAACTGTCAATTATTAGCCAGGCTCTTTTTTAATAAAGATATTGTAGTATATTATATACAATATTGTGTATATTACAAGTTGGGTCTGGTATGGCTCTGAGTTCAGTGGGTATCTCATAGCTCCAGGATTCATGGTTAACTCCTGGCTCAGGTTACTGTCTGTTTGGCGTTTCACATGTTCTCTGTGTGGGTTTCTTCTGGGTTCTCCAGTTTTCTCCCACATCCCAAAAACATTCCTGTAGTTGAATTGCCTCCAAGTGTGAAAGGGGATGGACATGGTTCACATCCAGGGTGTATTCCCACTTTAAACCCAGTGTTCCTGTTATGATTGAGACGGAGGCTTTAATCTTATTCACAGGTTTTCATTACAACCAAATTGGAAGCACATCTAATAGTTGTTTGGGGACTGAGATGAACTGATTAAACAAGTGGAATCAGCTGTGACTCCTGCTTTGTTGGAATGAAAGCCTGCAGCCACACCAGTGCTTTCTGAAAAAGACTGAAGATGAATGATGTAGCGTACAGAAACCTGGAGGAGTAATGTAACTTGAACCAGGGTATGTGATGAGTTCCTCATGGCTCCAAGGAATGAAATGTCCTTGTCCTTTGTCCTTCAGCCACATAGCCTCTTATCCATCAGCAAACAGCACTGAGGGGAATCTAGTAGCATTAATATAGTTGGCAAAGCATTTATTTAAAAATCCTCAGTCTGTTATTTCTCCATCTCAGTACTGATCAGTATAAAACATGGCTCAGGTCTGATGGCAGGAGTGGAAATCAGAGACGAAGGAAATGAGACACTGATAACATCAGTTTTCTGGTCCAGATTTACAAACACCAGGCAGTTCAGTGATCACAAAACCTGTAAAAGCTAAAGTGCTTCTGTAACAGGAAGTGTGTGTGTGTGTGTGTGTGTGTATTTTTTAGAAGAATAATAATACAGTTTTGGTGCTGAATGTGCAATTAGGACATCAGGCTATTATTAGTCTTTCCATTTGTGCCGCTGAACGAGAAGAGAATTGTAAAAAAAAAAAAAAAAGGACACAGATTCAGTGTTTACTGACCACTCACTGTAAAACTCCTAATAGAAAAAAAAAAAAAAAAATCTAAATAAATAGAGTATATAGGAAGCCTAAATAGAGAACTGTGAAGTTTGAATATAAGTTTTTTAAATTAAATTTTTAACAATTTACAGTTGTGTATTGGCTAGAATCTGGTGATACAATACGTACCAAGATACAGGGGTTACGATTCAATATATTGCGATACTGTAAGCAAGGTGATATTTTGCGATTTTTAAAAAATTTAATTTTAGGAAAAATTTTCAGGTTTGCTAATGCAAATGTTAGTGGCCCTTACGCTACTTTCTGTCTCAGTTTACGGTGTTACTGGAGTGGAAGAGTCAAATGGCCGAACTTGGATTACAACACTGCCCTCTAGTGGTCTGGGGTTTAGATACAACACAAAATGAACCACAGTCTGCCACGAATCTATGTTAAAAAAACATTAAACCACATGATTATGGCATACCTTGAACCAAGCATTTACCCCATCCAAGCAGTGAACACACACAAGTGAGAAGTGCAAACATACCCAGAGCAGTGGGCAGCTCTATGCTGCAGTGCCCAGGGAGCAGTTGGGGGTCTTGCTCAAGGGCACTTCAGCCATGGATGCAGAGGGAAGGGAAAGTGCTGTTCATTCACTCCCCCCACCCACACATTCTTCCTGCTGGGAATTCCAGGGAATCGAACCTGCGACCGTTTGGTCCCAAGCCCACTTCTCTAGCTTTTAGGCCATAACTGCCCCAAAATATGTAAGCAAATGATATCTGATGCCTTTTCACTGGGGGTACCCAGATTTGAATTCAAGTCAGTTCAATTAAATTTTATTTGTATAGCGCTTTTAACAACAGACATTGTCTCAAAGCAGCTTCACAAAAGTATATA
>JAQQZR010000018.1:17066394-17084075 GCA_030068235.1 Notoglanidium macrostoma
CACACACACACACACACACACACACACACACACACACACACGCTAATGTCAACTTCACAATGTGTTTCCTGTCCTGCTTTAATTACCTCAGGGGAAAAAAGGACAAGCTAAGAAAACACACACACACACACACACACACACACACACACACACACACACACACACACTCTGCTGTGTCAGACCATCATAAATAAATATCAAACATTTTGAAGTTTTGGGCAGATTGTTAAAGTTATAACCTGTAGTTATTCTGTGTATTAAAATTCATAATTGTTAGCAAAAAAATTAGCAGAATGCTAACATGCTAAGTGTGTGTTGAGTATAAAACATTTTTACATCCTTTCTTCTCTGTGTGTAACAAACTACATCATGTCTGTCTCTGTTTCTTTACCTGTCTGTCTCTCTTGCTATCTGCTTTTGTACCTGCGTGTCTGCCTGCCAGCCCACCTATCTGTCTGTCTGTCTGCCTGTGTATCCTTCTGTCTGTTCACCTGTCTGTCTGTCTGTGTATCCTTCTGTCTATTCACCTGTCTGTCTGCCTGTCTGTCTGTCTGTGTATCCTTCTGTCTGTTCACCTGTCTGTCTGCCTGTGTATCCTTCTGTCTGTTCACCTGTCTGTCTGCCTGTGTATCCTTCTGTCTGTTCACCTGTCTGTCTGTCTGTGTATCCTTCTGTTTATTCACCTGTCTGTCTGCCTGTGTATCCTTCTGTCTGTTCACCTGTCTGTCTGTCTGTGTATCCTTCTGTCTGTTCACCTGTCTGTCTGTCTGTGTATCCTTCTGTCTGTTCACCTGTCTGTCTGTCTGTCTGTGTATCCTTCTGTCTGTTCACCTGTATGTCTGCCTCACTGCCTTTATATCTGTATATCTGAATGTGTATGTATGTGTCTGTCTGTCCAGCTGTCTGTCTGTGTATTTACCTGTCTGTCTGTAGAATCTGTGTGTTTATTTGATTGAGGACATGGATGAGAGGAACTGGAGCAGAAAGACAGATTTATTCACCACACACACACACACACACACACACACACACACACACACACACACACACACACACCTGTGTGACTCAGACTGACCTGTTTTCATCACTAAGTGTGATTTTTATCTCTCAAAAATAAGGCCAGAAAATAGCAGAGTTAAAAATAGTCACTGCTCTGAGAGAGAAAGGGGTGTGGTCACCATCAGATGGGCGTGGTCATCATCAGAGTAGTGGGGTTATGAGGGAGGTGTAAATACAAAATAAAATAAAAAGATAAAGGGTTTAAATAAGAGAGCATTAAAAAGAAGAGGAAGCTGTGACCATATATGGAGAGTGAAAATTAAGCAATAGGTCAAACTAATCAACAGGAACAACAGAGGAAGCTGTGCCCATATAAGGACAGACATGACATAACTTAAGGGGTGAATTGGGACAGATTCAGATGTTTTTTTTACATTTTATCTTTATCTTTATATTTTATGTTTCAGTTTAAACTTCCACTGATTTAGAATCATCAACATTAAACAGATCCTGAGAGCTGTGAGGAGAGTCCGACTGTGCCATGAATAATGAGACACATCCACCTGTCTCTCTCTCTCACCTGTCTCTCTCTTACTTCTCTCTCTCTCTCACCTGTCTCTCTCTCTCACTGTCTTGTTAAAATATTTACCCAGAGTCTCGTCCTCTGTGCTCAGTGTGAGGAGAAAACTCCTGAGCTTGTGGTTTTATTTTCTCCTTTTTTCTCCTGTTCACCTTGTGCTGTTATTGATGGCTTCATCTCTCTGACTTGGCAAAACTCCCCCGGCTCATTACTGATTTCCCCACAAAGGGACGCGTGCACTTTTACACAGATGCTCAATTTAGCACATATATACATATATATATATGCACACACACTTTTTTTTCCTTAAGTGCAGATTAAACATCTTTTGAGTCATTTCTGCTGCTCACACACTCTCAGCAAAACAGAACAATACATCCTTGTGGTATTCTTAATTATTATTTACTTATTAATTTACATTGAGAGAGTGTTAGAGTTTGAATGATCAATTTGTTCTTTTGAAGAAAACCCACTGAAACGGTGCTGGGTTCCTGTCCGTTTTAGTGCCCAAGTGAGCGTTTATATTAAAGATCATTTATTTTCAGTCTCATTCCAAAAGCATTAACGCTGCAGCGGCTGTAATGAGGCTCGTCCCCTCGCGCCGCTGCTTTTATTTCTGATGATAAATAAAAACATTAAGGCTGATTTCTCTGTTACGGTTTATATTGATATTTAAAAAAAAAAAAAAAAACTGATTCGGCTGATTTTCTTTCCATTAAAACGCAGGTCACGTGACGTCCTCGTCTGTGTCTCTGATCGTGAGTTTATTAGATTATTAGTTTATAAGATGAGGGTTAAAGAGGTTTTGTGGTGTGATTAAAATGAAGACGTTTCATCCGATCTCAGCAGAAAACATCGGATTAAAAGGATTTTATTTCCGATTCTAATCTGTAGTTCCTCATTAACACAGACGGCCTCGTGTGATTACTGACATACACTTAGTTACCACACTCACGTTCACACACTGCTGATATAAACACGTATTTTCAAGTACAGAACAGAGACGTGATGTTTAAATCAGCAGGATTTGGAAGTACAGTGGTGAAGAATGCATGATCTATGATGTGTTAAACATTTTAAACATGTTTCTATCATTAAGGATAATAAATAATGATCCTGATTGAACACGTCCAATATACACAACATTCAGCAGTTTTATCTGTAGCTGTTAGCAAATAAACAAAATCTCAGGAACTCTTAGCCTCCTCACGTCACCCCAAAACATGCTTTAGGCTTCTTTCACACGTTCTCTTTCTTCCTCAGCCAATAGCACACGTTTATGTCTCGTGTCATCTTGCACAAGAAATCAGTCTGATTTTTAAAAAAAAGATCTCCGACAACATTTACAGAAAACGCAGTGTGGCCAATCAGCTCGCAAGCCAGGAAAACCAGTTTGGAGAACGGAGTGATGCCACACACACACACTTAAGATAAAAAACCAAAACGTGTGAAACACAGTCTCAGCTCAGTAACTCATTCAAATAACTACACACTATGATTTAATGTTTTTAATATTTTAATATTTTACTACATTCAGCTTTCAGAACAACAGAAATATGATTTTTCTTTTGTTTGTGCAACAACGCTAACGATTGCTACGCTACAATTATATGGCGGGAAAAAATCAGAGCAGCGTCCGTGTGACATAATAAAGCAAAACATCACGATTTATCCACTTACCGTCATAACACAAGTTCACAGATGATTTTCAATTTCTTTTGTTATTAAAAACTCCTTTATATATCAATTAAATACACAC
This sequence comes from Notoglanidium macrostoma, assembly GCA_030068235.1. Taxonomy (NCBI): domain Eukaryota; kingdom Metazoa; phylum Chordata; class Actinopteri; order Siluriformes; family Auchenoglanididae; genus Notoglanidium; species Notoglanidium macrostoma. The sequence goes on from JAQQZR010000018.1 coordinate 17,069,733, forward strand.
TCACACACTCTCTCACACACACGACTCACACAGGAAGTGACACAAAGCTACAGGGTAAATGGGAAGAAGGTGGTCTCGCTCCAATCCAAGTTAAGATTAAACCCCTAGTCCCTGCTCGCTTCCAATAAGCCCTTCCCCTCAGAGAAGCCCGCGAGTGATAAGGTTCTAGCTTTGACAGTAACAGTGATAATGGTCTTAACGATGGAGTCAGCAGTAAACCGTGGGCGTGGCAATGGGAGGGGCTTATAGACAGGTGTGTGCTTAGTCACCACTTCCCCTACACCCTACCACTAAGCAAATCCACAGCACATGGGACCAATGGATGGCTTCTTAAATAAAACTGTGATAATGGTTAACTCTCTTGTCATTATAGGCGGAGCCACCGGTGTGAAGTGGGTGTGGCAACAAGTAGAGGAAGTGGGTGTGGTCTGATTTTATGAGACAGTATTTGTTCAAACAGTAAATTGATTTACAGCATTATTACTTTTATGAATGAAGTGTGCACACCCACTAAATGGACCGTACCAAGTGACCACGAAAAAAGCGGGGTTTCTTATGAGGAGTTTCGCTCTAAGTTGGACGAAGTGTGCTCGTATGATTTACAGTGTATCACACACAACATATAAAAGGAATATTTGCTGATGATTTGCTAAAACTTTCTTTTTTACATAAAAAATTTACAACATTGTGTCCAGGTTTTTTCCACAAAGTTCACATAAACATCATGCTCTGTTTTTGGTTTCTTCTGCTCAGCATCTCATCTTGCAAAATTCAGCAACACATTATTATTATTATTATTATTATTATTATTATTATTATTATTATTATTATAGTTGTTGTTGTTGATTCCGGGACAGACTATGGTCAGTGCCCTGATGTTCTGCTCCAGAGACGGTTCTGTCCTGTTTGAGCGCCACGCATAAAGTCTGTCTTGGGAACGATGTCCATTTTCAAAGTTCTGTTCACCAGACTACGTGACTGCGTTTAGAAACATGGAGGACAAAACCATGGAGATAAAATTGTCAAATGGAAGCTGTGATACGAGAACAGTTGTGTATATAAACACACTACAGGTGAGAAGTGTGGAAGCCAACACCGGGACTGTTAGGTCACGGTCGCTAACGTTGTGTTAGTTAGAACAGTGTTTATTGAACGAAACTCACACGCTGCTCTCACTTCCGGGGAAAACACAAATAAAACTATTTTAAATTGGGATTGAGGCGTGTAGTGTTTTAATGTTGGAGCTAGCGCTGTGAATTAGCAGCTCATTGAAAAGTCTGGCTGGTTGGAGTTTTCTGCTTAATTTCCATGTTTATTGTTTAGTGCTGCTGTCAGACCTCCAGCCTGCAGTGTGTGTGTGTGTGTGTGTGTGTGTGTGTGCTTTATGTGCTTTGAGTGTTTCTGTGTGTGTATTTGTGTGTGTGTGTGTGTGTGTGTTTGTTTGCTTTGTGTGCTTTGAGTGTGTCTGCTTTGTGTGTTTCTGTGTGTGTGTGTGTGTGTGTGTGTGTGTGTTTCTGTGTGTATGTGTGTTTGCTTTGTGTGTTTTGTGAGTGTGTGTGCTTTGTGTTTCTGTGTTTTTGTGTGTGTGTGTGTGTGTGTGCTTTATGAGTGTGTGAGTGTGTCTGCTTTGTGTTTCTGTGTGTGTGTGTGTGTGTTCTTCAGTCGTGCTCCTCAGTGTTCACCCAGACGCAGCAGAGAGCTGAGAGTGAGAGAGCGAGTGAGTAAAGGAGTGACAGAGAGGAGAGATGGAGACGGTCACGTCCTGATCGGAGCTCCTCACAGGACCGGCCGCCGCCGCACCGCTCCGTTTCACACCAAACTCCAGAAAAGCCCAGAGGACAGCGACAGCGCTGGTGCAGAACACACACTCCACCGTTCTGACAGCGCAGCAGCACGTCGTCACACACTCGAGCTGAGAACAGAAATGAGAAACACACACCCGTGGGAGTGGCTACGATAAAAGAGTGTAAGATCAGAGCGCAAACATCGTGAGTCAGAGCTGGAATAAAAATGTCCATCAGCTGCTAACTGATGATCTGAGATGAACGTTTACTTCAAGGCGGGGTGTTGGGATCTCTGCTGCATTCCGTTTCTTATGAATATGTAACATAGTGGGCGGAGTCCATGCAGATTAGATGAATACATCACCTGCAGCCTGATGGCCACTTCAGGAACAGAGACTGTGTGTAAATTAACATCACAGATGTGCAGGAAATGCACATGTGGAAGCGTGTCTCTGCCAAAGGTTTACTAAATAATAATAATAATAATAATGATGATGTGAAAGTTTTATGTAAATTATACTTCAGATTTTCGTCATGAAGCAAATGAAGCACGTGTTTACAGAGCAGGAACGGCTCGTCCCGGTTCCTCCCACACGTGCGCGCAGTCCATCAGACGGAGCTGCATTATCAAAGTATCCAACACCATCTATCCCTCTCACTAACTCTCTCCTGTTCAATTTAAATATCTTTTAAATATCTTTTTCTGAACCGGTCACCGCCCATCCTCTTCCGAGAACAAGTTTTAGCAATATATTAGTTATATAAAAGATTTCTCTTAACACACAGAGACCAAAGAAAAAAGAAGAAAAAATGTTGTATAAAAATAGGAACACTGCAAGATATAATTAATGTATTAATCTATTGATTATCGGTGAAACCTGAATATTCAGAATTTCAGGTCTTTTGGATGTAAAATTGTGACTTTGTCGCTCTTCTGTTTCCTCCTCTAGTCTTTGTGTGTTTATGTGACAGACGCTCGGAGATTTCTGGGGTTTGTGTTTTTCCTCCGCAGGTCTTCAGCCGGATTTAAAAACTTTTAATCTGCAGATTTGTGAAGTTTATTCAGTCGATGGAGTTTGAGCGGCTTCCAGAAAACCCCAAGGAGCTTCTGGGTTCTGAGTTCAGCATCTGTAGCCCAGATTAACGGATTTATTTATGAATGAAGGCAGGAGGCATCGTGGAGAACGTCTGAAGGCCACTAACAAAGAGCTGTTTATGTTTCACAGATATTAAAGACTCGTTTATAGAGAGATAGTTCTACAAAGTAACTCGAAAACCTGCAAAATACTGCGTTCACATGCTAGTAGCTGATCGTTATTACGAGTTTCTGATCCTAAACTCACACGTGAACGTCTGTTACTCTCAGCTTCAGGCACATGAAGATGAATTTTCATTCATTCTGTTTTTCATTACGTGTTGTTTCCAGGTACGGTGCTATTGCGCAGAATCCGAGACTTGGGGTGAAAGTTGTCGGGTTAAGCAGCCAGTTAAGTGGACTTTCTGGTGTAGAAAATATGGTTTATCTGAAAATCAACAAAAAGCTGTTCATTTTAAGTTGAATTTCTGATTATAGGATTATGATAAAAGCTTCAAGCAGTTTTTTTAATCAATTTTACCATTCTTATCATTATCCTTAAATGTGTATTTACCTCATAATAATCATTCTAATAATAAATGATGTTTACGTAGCAGGTGCTTTAATCTCCTCCTTTAGGTTGTGTTAGATAATGTTTTTGCATTTGAACCTGAATTTACGCAGTCACCAAATCATCACCAAAATCTATTTTCTCAAACAAAGAGGGTTTTTTTGTCATGATGAACAGCGCTCACACACACACACACACACACACACACACACACACACACACACACACACACACACACACAGACATGAACAATGATTTTTATATCTGATTTGGCATATGATGAACAATAAAACCCATTTTTGGTCATTCTTAGTTATTTATGTTTATTATTTAAATTTCCACCATGATTCTTGATTTTTTCAATAGTTTCACTTACGGTTTTTATCTGTAAATTTCCCTTCAGCTCTTTTCTCTCCTCTTTTTCTCATTTCTTGAAAGCAAGTGGCTTTTTTTAAATCCAGGCCTGGAGGGATTACATCAGCTCTTTCACTAAATCCACTAAATCGATGGACCTGAACCCCCTGCAGATTCTCCTCCTGTCTCTCTGCTTTATCCCTCCATCTTTTCTCTTTCCTTCTCTTTCCTCTCGTCGTCTTCTGACAGGCCGAGACACGATGACGTCCCGAGGGTTTGTGTTTAATTAAAATGGAGTGAACAGTCATGCAGACTGCCGTGATGTTCACGAATGTCTTAATCAAACACTTCTCTGCGTGTGTGTGTGTGTGTGTGTGTGTGAGTGTGTGTGTGTGTGTGTGTGTGGTTAACTGAGGTGTGTTCAGTGTGTGAGGTGACCGCTTTAGTGTAATGCTGCTTTATCATTTCTCTCTTCTAGCTCCAGGTTTATTGTATTGCTCTGAATTTATTACCTTGATTCCGATTCGCAACTCCAAGAGACGAAACGTTCGGCCGACCTGCAGACAGGTGAAAAAAATACACACAGATGGAGAGAAAAGTCAGAGAGAAAGAAGAATAGACAGTTATACAGACAGACAGACAGATAAACAGACAGACGGAAAACGGCAACCAGTGACTAAGTGGTGTGAGACGTGACTCACCTGCTGGAGCGCTCTGAACGCCTGAAACAATACAAATAAAAAGCAACATAAGAATTTTAAAATCATTAAGTGTAAGAAAGAAAATCAAAGAAAGTGTTTGCATTTAGTTGTGAGATAAAAAATGTTTTACTAGAAACAAAATAATTCGTTTTAAAAAGTAGCCTGTCAGCGTTAATTACACACCATTTTAATGAAGTGACAGGAACCGAGAACCAGCCTGAATACCCATAATGCACCGCAGCATCGTTTGTTAGCAGTTGTTACAGGTTGTGTGCCAGAAGAGGGCGCTGGTTTGCTAATTGGTTAGCTAGTAATAACCGAGCCTTGTTTATGATGTTGAATATGAATGGATTTACTTAGAAACTGTTTGTACAGAAATTTGGTTTTCATGAAAATCCTGTAATTTCAGAATAACGTCCATGTCCGACTCGTTCTCCTGAGTGTGTACATTTACACATACGAAGAATAACTAACGTAAACCTCGACCTAATCGACTTTAAATCGTATAATCTGCATGGATTACTGTATTATATCTGGAATATAATGTTGGTGTAAATCCCAAACCAATGCCTCAGCTGACGGGAGTTTCCGCACTCAATTATTATCCTATTATTAATATTATAGTTTAAAATGTTTTTATTGGCACAGAGTCAAAGCTTCCACTTCCATTTGTCAGCCTTTGCCCTGATCGCTCATGTGGTGCTCCCAGCTCTCTGTGTGCGTTGCCTTTTATGGAGTTTTGTGGGTGTCACTAAATGCAAATGAGCTGCGTCTGCAACACGCGTCGCACTTTAGGCTGATTAACATACGCACGCAAGTAAGAAGCGTTTCCGAAACTTTTGTAAAAAAGGTGGTTTGCACAAACATTTACACACGACTTTACTAACAGATTGATCAGTGAGGCTCAGTGTGAGTTAGCATTACGCTAACCGGAAGCTGTTTCTCGGAGAGGCCGAAGTGGTTTGCTTTCGTTTGGAAAGAAAATTTTTATTTCCTGTTTTATTATTCAGAGGAGAAAAGCGAAAAAGGAAAATATCCTGCATACAACTTGATAAATTATAAATAATAAAGGTCATTAAAGAGGTCACGTCCAAAATCTGCGCAGGCCGTTCAGCAGGTTCTGGCCACACGAGTCACTTCCCCAGAAGGAATCTATAAATATATAAATAAATATATAAATATCAGATAGATGTTCACTTCCCATAAGGGACCGGTAGTAATAATATTTTAAATTTGATCTTTAACGCAGCCGTGATGCACGCGGACACACACACGGGAGGGAAAATGAGTTTTTATGGAGTTTATATTGAGTGTGTGAGCTCCGTGCTGATATTTCTCTTTTCCTCATATTGAGTTTTTAATAAACGGCTGTCAGTCTGAATGACGCTGCGGTGAGACGAGGACTTTATAACGGAGCAGAGGCACAGAGCTGTTATTAAAGGCTTTAACACACACACACACACACGCGCGCACGCACACGCACACACACCCATGCTGACACACACGCAGACATACACGCACACACACGCACACACACACACACACGCACGAACACACACACATGCACACACACACACACATACATGCAAACGCACACGCACACACACACACACACACACACACACGCGCACATGCACAGACACACACGCACACACACCCATGCAGACACACATGCAGACATACACACACACACATGCATGCAAACACACACGCGCGCACACACGCGCACACACACACACACACACGAACACACACACATGCACACACACACACACACACACGCATGCAAACACACACGCACACACACACACACATACGCACACACATACACATACGCACACACACACACACATGCATGCAAACACACACGCACACACGCGCACACACACACGCACACACGCGCACACACACACACACACATACATGCAAACACCCACGCACACACACACATACACATACGCACACACACATGCTGGCACCTGCACACACACACAAATCACATGAGCTCGACATGATTAATTCACACACACAAACTCGGGCCATCACGTGTCAGAATGCAGCTTCATGTGTTTTTTTAAACATCACATCACGTGTGATTCTGCAGTTAGAGACGGCGCTGAGTGCTGATGAGTCCTGACTGTTTAAACACATGACGCCTGTAGCAGACGATGGCACTGGGTTATATTGTGTGTAAACGTCTGACTGCTTTAATAACGGCGAGAGGAAGGCGAGGAGGTGCCGCGTGACTCACTGAGCAACAGCACTCAGATATAAACCTGCAAAAATGAGGCGTGTGCCGGTGCAGACGCGACCTCACGCTGCGCTCGCAAGCTGACAGAAAACAAAGCACATGCTGCGTGTTAGCTGGGGCGGCAAACATATTTATCACTTCCACAAACCTGCAACACAACCTGCACTCTCTTACAGAACCAGAACTCTCAAAGGTTCTTCTAAAGCATTTTTCGTGTTAGAAAGGGTTCCAATGGTTCTTTTTTTCAAGCTAAGAACCTGCACTTGCCTGTAGATCCCTTAAAGAACCCTCGTTTTCTATTACAGAGTTGATGTGAGAGTTACGTGCAGTGGGCGGAGTTTGTCTAAAATGGAGGCGTGTCTCAGTTACGTGCAATTCTGCACACAGACCTGCAAGGTTTTTTTTTTTAATTTTGCTGCATTTTCTTGTCTTTCTCGTTTTCTTCTTTCTGCATGTCATACCGTAACGCTCGTAACACCGAGGGACCGAATATTTTAATGTTTTTAGAAACAAACGTTCCAAGAACTATAAAATATTCTGCCTAAAATAGCGAGCTGAGGTGGTGATGCATAACTAGCTACGGTTCAGAAGTTTACACTAAGCATATAAACACTAAGCAATAAAGTCAAAAGGAGTGAAAGCAGGTTTGTGATTGGCTGATCAAATGTTAGCTCCGCCCATATTGAACTTGCTAGCTAGCATTCAGTAATTAGATTTGTTTGAGCTTATTTGTATTTAAATCTGTATTTAGAATAAATTGAAATATGGTGTATGTGTGCGTGCGTGCATGTGTGTGTGTGTGTGTGTGTGTGTGGTACTCACACACATTAGCCGTGCCCTTGGGAATGGGCAGGTACGACCCCGGGCTCCACGCTCGGCCCTGGTACTGTTTTTTACAGCGTGAACAGTCGGGTCCCGTTGTGTTGTGTTCACACTCACAGCTCAGCTTCCCTTTATCAAACATACATGAGTTGGCATGGAGGTTACACTTACACCTGACAGGAGAGAACACACACACACACACACACACACACACACACACATTAAACAACCCGTTTCAAATCACTTATCTCACTTAAGCAGAGATGAGTGTTTATTGCTCTACACAGCAGCGATTTAAATATCTTTATTAATTAAAGATGTCATACTTTTTATCCATTTATAGTTACGTGTAATGGCGTGGAACGTCAGTGAAACAGCTTAGTTCCTGTTCTCATTCATGTTATAGCTAATAAAAGAACAAAAAATGCAGTTTCTTATCAAAAACTACAAGGAAGCGTAAAGTCCTTTGTCCAAAGCGCTGACGCTGGAGACTCCTTACATAAATGTTAAACTAACACAAATTTCCTTAAAGAAAACATGACCATATTAACGCTTTTTAAATCCGTTTATTTATAGCGTCACGTCGGCCCTGACCACACGTCCCTGTGAATGAGCTGTTGCTATAGAAACCACAACGTGTGCAAAAAGCGCATTAGCATACAGCTGCACTACTGTCAGAGCCGCTGTCAGAGAGAATTAATCAACGCCTCCTCACCGCTCCGTACACTACAGAAACGTCTCAATCCACTGTGTTTTTGCACTAAATGTCTTGGAGTATTTTGTTGTTCTATATTCTGAAGCTAAACTTTAAAGTAAAGCAAAAAATGTGAGGCAGAGAATCGTTATTTAAACATCATGTTAAATATCACCTCTAAATATACTTCAGTGTGATTGATTTTCCCATCAGGAGGCTGAGGGTTTAATATCTCGCTCTGTATTTCTCACCTCATTCACAATAAACATTTTTTCCTAAGCTCTCTGTAAGCTGCAGGGAGACGTAAACCCTGAGCTCGTGTCACATTCTGCATTTTCATTCTCTTTATTTTACTGCGTGCTTTTTATAAATGCAGCTTTTAGTCTCTCGCTGTGAACTCGAGCCACGTAGTCAGAAATCCATCCACTTCCTGCTGAGTCTGACATTTCTCACATATGATGAATAACCACACAGGGGTTTTCATTTCATTTCATCTTGAAACTTTACACTAATGAAATGATATGAAAACAATCAACCGCAGATGTCATTCTGCGCATCTGTCAGTGCAGCTAATCTCAGGCTAATCGTTAGCATGTTGTGTTTTAATTTAGCATTAAGCTGATTATATTGTATAATTACATCACTGTTATTTCAGACATTTTTGTATCAGAATATTGTAACTAATAATGCATTCTGTTCACTGCTCAGCTAACAATGTATGTAACTGCTACTTCGCAATTAGCATACAGGATTAGCGGTCTACATAAACGAGCACAAGTGTGGCTTGACATAAGTGTTTAGAAAACACATGATGACAGATGTTCTGTGTTGCCGTGACAGATTACAGATTAGCGGTCGCAGCATTTGATGTCATGGAGGCTGAAACAGATGCTAATTTTCGCTAGCTGCTAGTTTTCAGGAGTTAACATGGCAGAGCTCATTAAAAACGAAGAACAGAAATTGAAATTTGTCAAATACTGGGTGATAATTTGATCATTAAACGTGAGTTCTCTTTCTGCAGGCTTTTTGATCAAACTGAACACGGCTTTTCATCTTCTTGTCACAAATATAAATTATTTTAACATTATATTGAAACTTGTAGTGTTCAGGGAATGCAACGCAGTGCACGCATTTAAGGTTAACTACTTCCTTTAATTTGATCCTTTGCTAGTTTCAGTTAAAACAGTGGAAATGATTCCGCCTTCATGCGCATGGGATTATGGGAAATATGAGTCGCTGCCCTGGAAGTCGCATACCAACGCCATTCAATTCGTAATCTCGAGCACGTGAAGGCAGCGTTACTTCCTTGTCCTCCATCGTGTCTGTTACTGGCTCGCTACCTCTCGAGAGTGTTAGCTTCTCTTAGCTTCTGTTGTGTTTGTCAGGCGTATCCCTCCCTGTCAGCGCTTGGATCATATTTCTGCTTCTTGTTTTTATGATGATCATTTTTTTATGGTTTTTTTAAATCAGTATATTCTGCATTTGCATGCACTGATTCCATCGTTAATTGAATAGTTGGAGTGTAAATCTTGCAGACGGGTTGCCAGGTTTCAGCAAACCTCCCACTCGACTGGAACTGCAATCCACACCATGAAAATCCCCAAAAGTCCAGCTATTGCACAACACAAAATCATTCTTCTTCATTTCTCTGTCATGTTTTGCATAGACAAGTTAACAGTGGTGCACACGCCTTTCTGATTTATTTATCGAGTCATCGCTCCATATCGCTCACACAGAACACACACTGTGCATTGAGAATAATTATTTAGTTAATTTCAAAAACATGGATGTGTAAATGTATTGTGTTTCTCATCATTATTAAGTTAGGATTAGGGTTTTGAAAATACAATGACTCCCCCATCACAGCCCTTCTGGGTGCATGGTTAGGGTTAGGATTAGGGTTAGGGTTAGGATTAGGGTTAGGATTAGGGTTAGGTTTTTAAATTTACAATGACTCCCCCCATCACAAATCCTTGCGACCTGCGTGGTTAGATAGGGAGCCAAGGGAAAGGGTTAGGATTAGGGTTAGGGCTTTTTTTACTTTTACTAGGGTTAGGATTAGGTTTTTGAATTTACAATGACTCCCCCCATCACAAAGGGTTAGCCCTTTTCTGCTCGGGCCAATGGAATGTTCTGTACCTGAGTGGAAGACCCATGAACACTGTAATGCTAAATGGAACTGATATTGTTGAATGTGCAGGTATGTAAGTACTGATGAATATAACTGAAATTGTTTTATAATGGTTCTAAAATGTAAGTGTGTGATAAGAATCTAATGGGAACACCAGATCTTGGATTTTGTTCCCAGACATAAAGGCAGAAGAAAATAAGAAAGAAAGAAAAAAGCTAAGGCTAAAGATAAAAAAAGATAATTGGCTATACGGACGAAAAAGAATAGGAAATGATGGAATGTATTATGTCTGTAACTGAGAGTTAAGATTAGGGTTAGGGTTAGGGTTAGGGTTAGGATTAGGGTTAGGATTAGGGTTAGGATTAGGGTTAGGATTAGGGTTAGGATTAGGATTAGGGTTAGGGTTAAGATTAGGGTTAGGGTTAGGGGTTAGGGTTAGGGATTTTTTACTTTTACTGATCTTTCTGCAACTCAACAAACCTCAAAATTCTAAAGTAAATCTGATCAAAGGTAATGACTATTGCTGTAAATAACAGGTCCATCTCTTTACCAGCAGCCCCATTTTTTTAATCAATGTTTTCCAGTTTTCCACACTTCCTGTATAGACCACGCCCTCTTTGGTTTAGATACAATTGCAAATAAAACAATGTAAAATGCTGTTTAAGATGAACACGTGATTGTAGTGCTGTAAGGATCAGAACTACACTACACTACCCATCAGCCCCTGCGTGTCACATGATCTGCTCAAACGTTCTCTAATCCCGCCCACCTGGGTCTCGTTATGCCTGTTAGCGCCACTATTTAAGCTCCAGTGCTTCTGTCTCACTGTTAGTTCTCTGTCTGTGTCTCGGGCTCGCCGGTCGGCTGTGTGGGCCTCGCCTCGTATACGTGGTTCACCTCCATGGTTCTTGATTTCAGTTTGGTTTGTTTTGTTTGTGATTTAGACAGTGAAATCTCTTCACTTGCATCGACCTCCTCGACCCTTTCCTGACAGCTCCAGGCCAATTCTAACTAAAAATTTACAGCAGCTGATTTGATAATGTGTCACCAGTATGTTTGAATACTCGGAGGTTTTCTGGTCTTCTCCGTTACATTGGAGACTGAGACGATGTTCTGGTGAAAACTCTCAGCAGTCGTGAACTCCAGCGTCTCGGAGAGAGCTTTTATTTAAAGCAAATGCAGATTTATTTCTAATCAAATGGCTGGCATGTTTATAATAAGGCTGTGAGTGTTCTGATGCGAGGCTTGATTAAAGCGGCCTGAGAGGAGGATCAGATGCCGCCGGTGTCGTGCTCACGTGTGGAACGTCTCATTTCACTCCGTTTCCCAGGAGAGATAAAACTGCATTTAATAAACGCTTTATCACTTTTTTCTCTTTATTCTGCCAAAATGAGAGCGTTTTTATCCCCATCCTTCTGCTCGGTTCGTACAGAGTCTCTCTGCGCTCCTCATGCTAACGATGATGAAAACTGAAACTGTGTGTTAAAGCAGACACGAGCTTCTGAGGGTGGCACGTCATGTTCTATTAGTAAAATCATCACTTCCCCTCTTCCCTATTCCCTTCATGAACTTGTAACAACATGTGTTTAACTCGTGGCCGCTGCACACGTGTGCACACACACACACATGCGCGTGCACACACACACACAGAGAGAGAGACTCAATCTTGTCTCTCCTCTGATCTTGAAGCAGATGATTGTCAGATTTTAAGTCATTTTTTATCATTGATAGAAGAAAAGAAAAATAAGGGCCTTGTTTTATTACTCGACCTTGAAAGAGAAAACACACATGTGTACACACCCACACACCCACACACACATTCTCACCTCCTTCACCTCAAGTGTGTGAAGTTATGATGTTTTCACTTTGATGTTCCTTCAGGTAAAAGAAGAAAAGAAAAGGTGAAAAAGTGAAATGCTGAATATAAAATGCAGACACACATCAGAGAGCGTGAGAGCAAGATGGGGGAAGAGACAAAGAGAGATATAGAGAAAGGAAAAGAAAGGGATTGAAGCGAGACAGAGACATGAAGAAAAAAGGGTTAGAGCAAGAAAAAGCAAAGATGGAGAATAGAGATACAGAGAAGTGTGTGTGTGTGCATGAGTGGGAGAGAAAGAGAGAAGAGACAAAAGAGACAGAAAAGAGAGAAAAAAACAAGAAACAAGAAAACAAGAAAAAGAATGGGAAGATAAAAAGAGACAGAAGAGTGAGAGAAAGAAAAAAAAATGAGAGGGAAAGAAAAGACAGAAATGAGAGACAGAGAGGAACAGAGTGATGTCAGAGTGCTGAGTTTTATGTTAATGAGATGAGAAAAGCCATATGTGAGGTCACAGACTGCGCCCCATCTCAGCAAAATGACATTTCTGTCTGGAGTTAAAGGTTCTGGAGTTAAAGGTTCTGGAGGAACTTTGGATCTTCATGAGAACAATCTGTGCTCATGTGAGAGTTTATTAAAGAGAAAATCCTCAGCAGCATAAACCACTTCCTGCTTTTATACCATCAAAGCAACACCCCAAAGACCTTCATTAAAACACACACACACACACACACACACACACACACACACACACACACACACACACACACAGATTAGTGTTACAGAATTAGAAGAGCCTCTTCAGATCTGTATTATTTACTATAATTACACACACATCAATAATTCATCACTCACTAAACACCATCAATCCTGAAAATCTCCTGAACTCTAATTAACACCACAGAGCTCTGTATTAATGTCACACACACACACACACACACACACACACTGAGACCTGAACTGCTAACATTGTCATCTTAAGTACTATTCAGATGGGATGTGTGTGTTTAATGATGTCACAGGAGGATGTGTGTGTGTGTGTGTGTGTGTGTGTGGTAATTACGATGGATTTACGAGGCATTCACAATAAACTCGGTATAAATCACAGTGGTGCAGGACTCTATGTACACACAGGAGCAGTTATGAGACAGTGGTGTGTTGATGTTGTGTGAGATTGTCTCTGTGTGTTTAATCAGCGCTGAATGATATTAATTACTGCGTTACAGTGTAACTGATGAGCTGCTGCTCTGATCACTCTGATCCACCAACACTAACCTGTACTGCTTCATCTCCACTCAGAGCCGCTTCATCATAATCATCATCACCTTAATAATAATAATCATCATCATCACCTTCATCATCATCACTGAGTGGTTTTATTGTCATTTCATCCATATACGGGTGGCACAGTACATAGTGAAATGAGACGACGTTCCCCCAGGACCATGGTGCTACATGTAAGACAACACAGAATTACAAGAAGTGCACACGTGCAAACATGCACACATTAAAGACAGTGCAATAAAGGACATAAAGACGGTGCTACAGAAGACAGTGCAGAACTACAAACATACATGTGCAAAAACTGCAGAGGAAGTGGAATGTAATACATTGTGTGTGTGTGTGTGTGTCAGTCCAGTCCCTGAGTGTTCAAGAGTCTGATGGCTTGTGGAAAGAAGCTGTTACACAGTGTAACAGTGAGGGCCCGAATGCTTCGGTATCTCTTGCCAGGGTGAAGAGTGTGTGTGAGGGGTGTGTGGGGTCGCCCACAATGCTGGTGGCTTTGCAGATGCAGTGTGTGTGGTGAATGTCTGTAATGGAGGGAAGAGAGACTCCGATGATCTTCTCAGCTGTTCTTACTATCTTGTGATCCGATACAGTGCAGTTTCCAATCTCCCTTGGCGATCTCCACAGAGGATCCGTCGATGTTGAGTGGAGAGTGGTCGCTCCGTGCTTTCACTGTCATCTCTTTGGTTTTGTCCACGTTCAGAGACAGGTTGTTGACTTTGCACCAGTCCGTTAGCTGCTGCAACTCCTCTCTGTATGCTGACTCATTGTTCTTGCTGGTGAGACCCACCACGGTCGTGTCATCGGCGAACTTGACGATGTGGTTCGAGCTGTGCGTTGCTGCACAGTCGTGAGTC
>JAQQZR010000018.1:17097147-17108722 GCA_030068235.1 Notoglanidium macrostoma
CATGAGTGTAGAGTGTAGTGCGTGAGTGTAGAATGTAGTGCGTGAGTGTAGCATGTAGTGCGTGAGTGTAGTGGATATAGTGAGATTTGGGACGCAGCCCAGGTGTTAAAGCAGCACTTAGACTTTTCAGCACTTTACAAACTTACTGCAGTGGAGCATATGTGAACTGACAGCCAGGTTCTCACTGCACTTAATGAATTATGGATGAGGAGAGAGAGGAGGAAACGTGTGTGTGTGTGTGTGTGTGTGTGTGATGAGTTGATGGCTGTGTCAGAAAGCATCAGTGAGAGCGACAGAGCGCAAACTCTGACCTGTTACTGTGGCACTCGTCTCTCTAATCAGAGTGAACAGCTGTCCAAGTCTGACACACACTACACGGGTCACCACACAGCACCATAAAACACTCGCATAATAATAATAACAACAACAACAATAATAATAATAATAATAATATAAACATATTATGCTCTATTATATATAGAGAGATATATAGAAAGGTGCTGAAAAACATTATGTGGACAAATTTACTGGCATAGAAAGGAATATAGGTAAATAAATACCAAAATGGGCAAATATGAAAATAATTAAATATAAATATTTTAATAACAACTTGGGGCTTTTGTAAGAAATAAAGTGTTAATTGGATTTGGAAGCATTTGTTTTAGTTTTAAATTATAATAATAATAATAAGCAGAAGAAGACGAAGAAGAAGAAGAAGAATGCACTTAAATGGTGTCTTATAAATATTTTCTTAAATAAATGCTTATTAATAAAAATTGAATAACAATAAAAATAAACATAAACAAAGAAATATTTTTCACTGTCATTAGATTCCTCTAGTGTATTAGTTTTGTGAGATGAGCTGGTGAATGTCACCTCTGCTGTCTCACTGCTCAGTGTGCGTGTGTGTGTGTGTGTGTGTGTGTGTGTGTGTGTGTGTGTGTGTGTGTGTGTGTGTGTGTGTGAGAGAGAGAGAGAGAGAGAGACAGGGCACAGAGGTCTGTGTCAGAGCTGCACTCAGGTGAAACAGACGTGCCGGCGGCATGAAAGCTGAATAAAAAAAAGGCCCAGTGAGATCATGGCGTGGATAAATAACCACTGATCTGAGACACACTCCTGTCTGTGTAATACACCTGTTATAAACACTGTAATAAACACTGTTATAATCACAGTAACAGAGGTGTGTGAGAACTTTTGGTCATGAAGAGACTGTAAATACTGCTTCAGCTCATCCAGCTTCTCTTCATTGCTTTTCTTTTAATCTGTGCAATATTAATAAATCACGCAGGACGGAGCGACTCAGCGCGGCTTCACATTGTTATTATTAACACTCTCTTCTTAGCACGTAAGCATTCACAAGCATTTCATAAATCCTAATAAAAACTTTATAAAGACTTTATCTCACAGTTGTGTGACGCCGTCTTTACACAAACTGAGAACAGAATAACCCAGTTATCGTTCCTCACAGAGATGTTGGTGTTGCAGGACGACATTAATGGTGACTTTGCCTCAAACTAAGTGTTGTCTGGAGGCTATCACACTTGAGTTACGCTCGAGGCTACTAGCTAGTGAATTTTTAGAGTAATGCTGTAATGAGCAGTGGAGAGTCGACAGCATCCAGTCCTCCTGAGTCCAGTCTAACGTCCAGCGTGAAGTTCAGCTGTGTTCCTTTCAGCGTGAGTGTTTCCTGTCACCAGCTGGGCGCAAACGCAAGCGCTAATATCACTCCACTTCCACTTCGCTTACAGAAATTTATTAGATTTCATTCTGATCATTTGCTATAAAATAAATGGGGCATTTTGAAACTAGCCCAATCTGGCAACTGTCATTACCTGCCCCGATCATTGCTCCTCCCCTGGGCAGTGTGATTCCTGCCCCAGAGGGCCTCGATTTATAAGTGCCTGTTGCAGTTCCTATGTTTGACCACTAGGTGTAATACTGAGTCTATGGAGCTGATGATCAATGATGATCACCTGATCAAGATTGTTGCTGTAATTATTTATCATCTTCTTTTATATTATTAGTTATGTATTACTTCTGTATATGTAGTGCTTCATAACAGTGTTATAAATCCTACTGTGGTTAGCACATTACATCAAAATCACTCATTTATCTTGTCTTTCTTCGTTTAGAAACAGAGCTGGGAGGATGGACATGAGTCCATCCCCGTTTTAAAGGAGGAACTTTAACCACCATTAAACATACCTAACATAAAGAATGGCAGAAACTCCACATGGCTGCATTCTCATATGCTTACTTTATTATATATCACTTCACAGTTTGGCATCAACATGGATGGCGATGAACGGATCCTCCTCCGAGTTGCTGATTTTAAAGTAAGCGCGCCCGTCTCCGCCCACTTGCACTGTTTTTCCTGTACAGGAGCTTCCTTCCTTTTGGCCAGAAATGACATCGCAGTATGAGCCGCTGGGCAAACCGGTGTTCAGCGTGGCGTCCAGAGTCCTGAAGGGAAACAGGAAATGGTTTAGAATTTACATTGGGAACAGGATTTAAATACAATTCAGTTTCTCAGTGTCATTTCTCTAACAGGGTCACTACAGAGAGCACTACTGTGGAAATCCAGCAGAAATCCCACAACGCACTGCTACAGAATACAGGAACGGAGTGGAATGAAATCCCCATTAGAAGGAAAGAATGAGAAAGAAAGACAGAAATGAACTAACAGATTAAAAAGATAAAATGTGGAAACAATTTACAAAATGAAAACAAGAATCAACAAGAAAGAAGAAAAGAAAAAAACAACATCATCTTGTTGTTGTCTCCATTTTTCATTTTCATGCCATGAGGCAGAACTCTGAGTTAGGGGCTGGAGCTCTTAGTGAGGGGCGGAGCTCCGAGTCAGGGGGTGGAGCTCTTAGTGAGGGGAGGAGCTCCGAGTCAGGGTGTGAAGCTCTTAGTGAGGGGCGGAGCTCCGAGTCAGGGTGTGAAGCTCTTAGTGAGGGGCGGAGCTCCGAGTTAGGGGGTGGAGCTCTTAGTGAGGGGCGGAGCTCCGAGTCAGGGTGTCAAGCTCTTAGTGAGGGGCGGAGCTCCGAGTCAGGGTGTGGAGCTCTTAGTGAGGGGCGGAGCTCCGAGTCAGGGTGTGGAGCTCTTAGTAAGGGGCGGGGCTCCAAGTCAGGAGGCGGGGTTTGCTGGTCTGTTTCCTCCATGAAGCAGCAACATGAAGAAAGTCCACTTGGTGAATTTTATATGAACAGTACAGCAGTAAAACTTTCCCTCACCAGTCGTCATTGTTGATGACGATGAAACCACGATTCCCGCGCCCGAACGCAATCTGGTTGTTTCCGTTGTCCCACCAGTTCACAAGTGACTGTCCGTTAACCACGTTCCGGAAAATCACCATGTTCCTGTGGAGAAAGTTCTGGAGCTAATAAAATGGATTTTAAAATCCTGTTCCTGTTCCAGAGTGGAGGAGGCGAGTGTGTTACCTGATCTGCCTCCACCTGTGCTCACACACCCAGCCGTCTCCACACGTCGAGTCCGGGTTGATGGGGACCGGCTTGGTTTTCCCGTCACTGTAACTCGGCGGTCCGATCCAATCGTTCTCATCCTGACAACACAATAATCTCCTTTATAAGGAATTATAATGATAATTATAAGTAAATATAATAATAATAAGTAAACGGAGGAAATAATGTACTGAAAAGAGTTATGAAAAATATTAAAAGTTAAAAAAGTTTTAAAAGAAGTAGAAAGTAAAGGTTTAAAGTATGAAACTTTTAAGTTGTTGTAAAAAAAAATTGTAAAAGAAAGAAAGAGAATAAACTTCTTAAAATTAAAAAAATATATATATATTATAAAAAATTTACTTATGGACTAATATATTCCTTTTCACCTGATTGTGAGTTTTGCCGGAGCTAATAAATGATAATAAAACATGTACAGTGTATAAAGGTACATTTCTGGTTCCTGTTAGTACCTTTCCATTGACGAAGTTGCGATCCCAGCGGTAGCTGGACATGACTCGGGTGAAGCCGTACGGATGCGCCAACATCAGACCAACAGCCATCTTATACAACCTGTCACAGTGTTAATGAGGAAATTCATCCATTCATTTATTGCATTTATATTTTTTATTTAATTTCATTACCAAGTCTCCTGATTTCTTTTTTAAAAGTAGGTTTATAGTTTAATAACAGTTCTTACACCACTGCTTGGCTGAATTCCTCAGAAGGTATTGATTAATTTTCTATAAAAGGAGCTCCAATCACAGGTTTATATTAATGCGCTCGCTACAATACATTACCGTTTCACTGCAAATCGTGAGGTTACATGAAGATAATCCACACTGGGGGTGTGATGGGGAAAGACTCCTCCCATAAATATTATATAAATATTAATAAATATTATATAAATGTCTCCTAACAATAATATCACCACATCTACATCAGAATGCGCGCATTAATATAAACCTGTCAGTCAGAACTACAGTCCGAGCCGCGCTGTCACACAGACACAACACAAAACTTCCAGAATTAACCTGCGCCGTGGAAAAACATCAATATTTGATACTAATAATACACCCCTAACAGCTAACACTATATTTTGTTATATATTATATATATATTTTTGTATATAAAAATAAAGTTAAATTTGTTACCTGGGATCCCAGAAGGTGAGGATGGAAGCTCCTCCTGCTCCGTGGCCTCGCTGATTATCGTGATTATCAACAAACACCAGAGCTTTATCTGACGGCATAAAACCCCAACCTTCACCCCAGTTCCTGAGAACACACACACACACACACACACACACACACACACACACACACACACACACACACACACACAGGTTAGGCGTACAGTGATCTGAGGGAGTTTAGAAAAATCACCATGCTTTATTCACTTACACCAGATAGCGCAGTTTCTCATTGTTCCATTTGCGGAAAACGGTTCCCAGTTTAGCGCCGTATTTAAATTCAGTCACTCGGCCCAGCCCAGTATACTCCGAAGCTGTGATCGGCTCGCCACCGAGATCAATAACCTGAAAAGCATTATTAATAATCAGTGATATAAACATTAAAGTTGCTGTGATGTAAGCAGTGATTAAACACTCGGCTGTTATAGGAAACTAATCAACTTCAGGGTGTAGCAGTAACTCATCAGTGAACTCCACAACTACATCTCTCTCTCTTTCTCCTACACACACACACACACACACACACACACACACACACAGTGTTAAACAGAGAAGGTGCACCTCCTGGAAGATGAAGGGTCGGGATCCAGCGGGGAACCAGATGGTGTTGAGGTTATGGAGTTGACTGTAAACGGCGCTTAAATCTCCAGGCCACATGTGTTTACAGGCGTCCACTCTGAAGCCGGCCACGCCCATATCGATCAGCTTGTCCATGTATTCGGTCACTTTATCACGGACGTAACCTTTCTCCAGCGCCAGGTCCAGCAGACTGACCAGACGACAGTCTCTCACCTAATATCACCAAAAAACCTCACGAATCCTCATGGAAACATATTCAAACCCGAAAGTACGGTCACGGTTAAAGATAATGGCTCCGTCCCCAATTCCTGAACAAAAACTCAGTTCTAATGAGAGGTCTGTAAGGTGTTAATCTGCTGCTAAAGAGCCTGAATATGCCATTATAGCCATAATGCACGCTGAACACTGAAATGAGTGTAAAGTCATAATTCTGTTGTCTGAGACATAAAGCTGGAGGTCACGGGCTTCATGCAGCATCTCACAGGCGTACTGCTTACTACTGAACACACTACACCTAGCACACAACACCTAACCCTAACTACACAGTGTTACGTACCTGATAAATATCGTTATAATTCTCGATGTTGCCGCTGCCAGTGGAGCATTTCCCATCGTTAAAGTCCCAGCCAGAGTAAGGAACCGAAGGGAAATCCTTTATGTTGGCGTTGAAATACGTACCGCAGCTCGAGTGCTTCCCTTCTCCACCTCCGGCTCCACACATGTGATTAATCACCGCGTCCACGTAAATATTCACCTGCAGTCAGAATTGCGGACGCTGGTTTACTAACCGTGTGTGTCGACTCTGTTACGGAGTTGGTTACATTGTCTCCGTTGCATTAGTTACATTGTTTATAATGAATATGTTACTTTGTTTATCTTGACTTTGTTAGTGTGTTTGTGGGTTTCCAAGGGAGCAAGTTCTTTTTTATATACATATCTTTAGTCTGTATATTAATGTCTAATAATAACTTTATGAAGTGTCACTGTCATAGAATCGTTTCTGACATATCGTACACATGACAGTTTCTCAGAATGATTTAATCAAAACATCCAATTCTCAAAATGATCACTCTGAACTTCACCATCTGGATCTCTACATAACGAGGTATGATAATGTAAACCATAAAACAAGTTCATATTGTTCTCATCATCATGTTATATTTCTGATGTGTGTGTGTGTGTGTGTGTGTGTGTGTGTGTGTTTTCACCCCGACGTTGTTGCATCTCTCGATCATGTCCTTGAGCTCAGCCTCAGTTCCTGATCTGGAGCAGAGGTTATAGCTGATTGGCTGATACCTTTGCCACCAGGGATGCCAGGGATTGGTGATGACGATGCTCTCGCTCGGAGGAGAAATCTGTCAAATAGAAGAACAGTGATAGACATGAAGCTCCAGTGATTTATACAGCTTTTAAAAGGCTTCAATTAGCATCACATTATTCACCACACTAAGATCCTGCAGCATGCAGATCAATATTATTACTGATGATAATAATAATAATATTTCAGGAAAGTATTTCAGTATTTCAGATACGATTATTTCTGAGGTAATGTTGAGGACAGTGTACCTGAACTCCTCCGTAGCCGTTGGGAGCGAGGTACCTCTCACACTCGGCGGCGATGTCCTGCCAGCGCCATTCGAACAGGTGAACGATGGCGCTGCGGCCGTCTTTGGTGTGTGGGTTGTGTTGGGAAAAGCTCAGGCCAAAAAGCGCTGCCAAAATAAGAAGCTTCATCTTCACTCCTCAGGTTGAGGACCTGCAGAGCCAGACGAGAATTCAGCTGGCTTTATTTATTCCCTCAATGCCACAGGAGTTAATATTTTATAAGCGTAACACACACCTGCTAATCAACTTCACTTTCTCACATCTCACTTTCTGCACTTGTTTAAACACATCTGAGGCTCAAAATATCACACAGGAAATTATTTCCCACATGAGAACATGAGGTTTGTAAAAATATTTCCCTTTTAGAAAAAAATAAATAAATAAAACATTTTTTTTTATCAAAAGTGAGCAGGTTTACGAGCTGATAGCAAAACAGGAGCTGAAAAACTGCTGAGTGAATGAACCATCCAGACCAGACACACACACACACACACTCACACACACACTCACTCACACACGCACACACACACACACACACTCACTCACACACGCACACACTAAATGCTAAATGACTAAGAATCCAGTTCAGTAGCTAAGAATCTACAGAATTTTTTTGCTGAACAAAAGGTACTGGAGTACCTGGAGACCGAAGAAGTGATGGACTGAAGGGCTAAAAAACTCTTGTGGGAACTGAGGAACTAATGAAGAACTAGGGAACTAAACATTAAGTGAATAGAGCTTAGTAACTAAAGCCACTAAAGTACTGAGGAACAATCTGGGGCATTGAAGAAACTACAAACAGAGTGAGGAGGTAAACAAGGAAATTTTGGAGCCAAAGAACCAGAAGACTAAAGGACTAAAAGGTCAAAGGTGATCATGCAAAGGGGGGTCATGCAAAAGGTCCACAGGTGACCCTTAAACAAGGTCAACTACAACTGAACTACTGACTTATATTACTGACAATACAATTTGTCTGTATTTTTATATAAATTCAACTTGTCATCTCACAACCCCCCCCCCCCCCCTCGTGAACATGGTGCGGTCCAAACCAGTACTATACAGTGTTAGTACTAAGACTGGTTAAGAACCTACTACCCGGCCGTGACTGTAGTACACACTATTAGTATGAGAGCGAGTAGTAAGGACACAATTCAAATGTAATTCACCGCCATCTTACCTGTCCTTTGACCTGGATGTTCACAGATGACTTCTGCTCACATATGCCGCGTTAATTAAATACAAAATTCCGCAAAGACAGAAAGTTTAAACTGTTTCTTTTGTACATGGCCAGAGACACCGCTTGGATCCTGCAGACCGACTTCACTTCAGTCTGCCAGTGCGGTCCTGCTGCGTGTACGACTGTAGCACATCATCAAACTGAGTGTTCAGCCAGACTGAGTGTTCAGCCCCACTGAGTGTTCAACCTTACTGAGTGTTCAGCCCTACTGAGTGTTCAACCTTACTGAGTGTTCAACCCTACTGAGTGTTCAGCCCTACTGAGTGTTCAACCTTACTGAGTGTTCAGCCCTACTGAGTGTTCAACCCTACTGAGTGTTCAACCCTACTGAGTGTTCAACCCTACTGAGTGTTCAACCCTACTGAGTGTTCAACCTTACTGAGTGTTCAGCCTTACTGAGTGTTCAACCTTACTGAGTGTTCAACCTTACTGAGTGTTCAGCCCTACTGAGTGTTCAACCTTACTGAGTGTTCAACCTTACTGAGTGTTCAACCTTACTGAGTGTTCAGCCCCACTGAGTGTTCAGCCAGCTGTGTGCGTGTACAGCATGTGTACAGTACAGTGTGTACAGTGCAGCAGTGTGAGTACAGTGAGTATGTGCAGTATGAGCTCAATAAGAAAGCGAGAGTAAACAGAGAATTAGAAATTAAGGCCAGATGTTCTCCCGTTTCATAAAGCAGCTCAGCTGTAGTCTTAATGCTGTAATATGTGAGTCCAAAAAACGTTATCTGGGATTTTTATATGATTCACAAAAAACTATCTTCTTCTTTTAAATGTTCTTCTTTATTAAAAATATGTTTTGAGTCAGAGGTGTCCCTTTGTTAGATAAAACAAACAACTGCTTTGGACTTTTTCCTTTCTTTTTTTAATTGAAGGCCATAATATCCACTCAAACCTTAGTAAGAACCTCAGCTACTGATCAGAGTTTTATACAGATCACCACCAGAGGGCAGCAAAGTGTAAAGGCGCATGTGGGTAAGCCTCCTCAGGTAAGCCTCTGCTTCTGTCATCCTCATCTTCATCCTCATGCCAGTTGACAGCTGTGTGCTCTATACAGTGTTCTGACCAGGATTGACCTCAAGATTGAATCTGATAGATGAAGATTAAATTTTTTTATTCACTCGAGCTGATTTCATGATTTAGTGCCTTGTAGAAATTACTGGGTTAAAGCTACAAACACACACATGTAAAGGAGCTACTGGTCACAACAGTTAACTACCATTGCAACAGGAAACACTGACCATATAAGGAAAATGAAGGCCAGACCAGGACAAAGAGTCAGAATTTATATTTACATATCCTACTAGTGTTTATGTGTGTGTGTGTGTGTGTGTGTGTGTGTAGCCTTGACAGACCGAAATCACCTGATGAGCTCAAGTTAATCTTTTATTCTGTAACAGATAGATATATAGTTTAATATTAGTTTTGCATTTGTTCCAGGTTTCATTTTGAACCACACACACACACACACACACACACACACACACACACACAGGGGTGATTCAGGGTTTAATGTACAATGCGGTGTCACTCCATAACATAGTAAATTCATCAGCATGTCCTACTATTGATTATTAACCTCAGACATTTTAGTGCCTTTAAATCACATCTAACATCAATATATGTTACAATTATATCCTTGTTAGGAATCATGTGATTGTGATTTAAAGCACAGCCTGTGTGTGTGTGTGTGTGTGTGTGTGTGTGTGCATTTTAATTTTGTTGCACTCAACATCTCTGTGCTACAATAATGTATCTGCCATTTAAAAATAATTTTTACTTTATTATTGTTATTATTATTATTGTTGTTGTTGTTGTTGCTATTATTATTATTTATAGACTATTTAGTTTTATATAAAGTACAAAATAATAATAATTATTATTAATTTTGTTATTAAATCTTTTTAGTTTTTAGTTGTTTGTTTCATTTTGAGTTTTTTTCCTTTTAACCCACACTTGGATTTGGAATAAATGTGGAAAAAGGTGCAGCAGCTCCATCTAGAGGCAGGAGGTGAAATTACTCTCAGTGGAGTTCAGTATCATTAATTATTAAAAAAAAACACTTTATTTAGCCTTTCTAAATCCAGCTGTGATTTTTTTAATCATTGTTATTTTAAAGTTGTATTTATACAGTGAATGTTGATGTTTATTTTATGTTTACATATTTATCCAGGATAAAATATAGAAATGCAGTGAAAGAAAATGCATTATCATGCTCATCACTAATGCACAATATTATAGTAATATTATTATTTATGATGGTTATTGATTTGTATTTTTGTTTATTTAATTTTCATATGGTATAATCTGATGTGTTGATGTGAGTTCACACTGGTAGAGAGTGGTGTGTTCATGCATGAGTCCACCAGGGGGCGTCCTACACAATCACATTTCTTACACATCTTCCTTTTTTTTATCTTGAGGAATGAAAGGAATGAAAAGTGAGAGGAAAAAGAAAAAGCAACTGGATGTTCAAATCCCAGAGAGAGGTGTGTGTGTGTGTGTGTGTGTGTGTGTGTTTGTGTGTGTGGGACACTTGATGGCTGAATGACAAAAGTACACACAGACAGACATATTACTCTATTCTTTAATCATATGTCGTGTTTCTTGGAGCCACATCAAAGACAAATTCCTGTTTTGAGAGAAAATCTTTTTTTTTTACGTTGAGTCTGAGCGTCTCTGGTGCGTGAAGCCATACTTTACAGAAACTCTAAACCATCATTATGTGCATGTTGGACGTTTTTATTTAGAGAAATGGTGGTTTGGGGTTTTGTTCCGCCGACTGAAGCTTTGCTGTGTGACGTTATTACAGCAGTACAGCTGAACACACACTCTGTACACACACATACACACACACACAAACACATATCATATATAAAGAAACGTGCATGTGCGAATGTCACGTCTGGAGAAGAAGGACGAGTATTTACTGTAAATCTCACAGGCGAATGCTTCCTGTAACAGCACAGCCCCAAACCGCTTTATTCCTCCGTCTGACAGCTCGGAGATTTATTTATTAAAGAATAACATCAGATATTTATCCGTTTAGAGTTACATTTGTGAATGACTCACTTCCTGTTCTCACTGACGTTATAGCAGCTATAAACAGTCGTTCCCACAGCAGTCTCTCTTTATTCGCTCTTTAAGTGAATAAGACAGAAACCCGCAGCGTGTGATGAGTGAGAGAAAGCGCAGTGCAGTGGAAACTCCTCCGTCCTGACAATGTGGAACCCTTACAGTTCCAGCTTTACCTCTGCCTGTTACACAGCGCTCACACTGGAGACTCCTTCATACATCAGATATATACACACACACACACACACACACACACACTTCTCCTCACAGAGAACTTCACTGTATCAACGATTACACATTTTTAACCCGTTTATTATCAGTGGAGCGTGCGCTGTACACATCCTGTGAATTCAATTCAATTCAATTTTATTTGTATAGCGCTTTTAACAACAGACATTGTCACAAAGCAGCTTCACAAAAGTA
>JAQQZR010000018.1:17208197-17220893 GCA_030068235.1 Notoglanidium macrostoma
GTAATGTCCTCTTGACACACTGCCCAAAGAATTTTTAAATGTGTACACACACACACACACACACACACACACACACACACACACACACACACACACACACACACACAGTAACCTTAAGCTTCCATTATTTATTAAACAAATGAAGGGAACTAATCAGGCGTCAGCTGATACATATTCTGTACATGAGTTTTATACATTTTATAGATTTTTTTTCCTCAATTTGTGTTTAACCTGAGTGATGATGTTAATTAATTAACTGTGTGTGTGTGTGTGTGTGTGTGTGTGTGTGTGTGTGTGTGTGTGTGTGTGTGTGTGTGCACCTGCTGCATCTTCACAGAAACAGCAGAGAGAACACGTCCCCAGAAGTGCAGGTCAACTCCACTGGACTGATTATCCAACACCATCGGCAACTAGACAGAGAGAGACAGACAGACAGACAGAGAGAGTCAGACATAGAGAGAGACAGACATAGAGAGACAGACAGACAGAGAGACAGGGAGAGTGAGAGACAACCAGACAGAGACCGACAGAGAGAGACAGAAATAGAGAGAGACAGACAGACAGAGACAGACAGACATATGTATATATATATATAGAGAGAGAGAGAGAGAGAGAGAGAGAGAGACAGGGAGAATTAGAGACAGACAGACAGAGAGAGAGAGACAGAGACTGATTTATTGGTCTTATACACAGTTTGGCGGTTCAGTAAATGTCGCGGGATGAAAGTCTCACACACAGAGCTGTCAATCTAATGTGCTCATTACCATATTAAGCCACGCCCATGATCAGGTCAGTCAGCTGTTTGAGTGATTTATCACATCTCATAAGCTCATGTTTAGGTTCCTAAAAACATTTTATTTTTCTCATCAGATTAAACCCTCACTGTAACAACTCTGAGCAAACCTAATCTCATATCAGTGCCCTGTGTGTGTGTGTGTGTGTGTGTGTGTGTGTGTGTGTGTGTGTGTGTGTGTGTGTGCGTGTGTGTGTGTATAATCTCATTACTGAATTGTGCTGAGTATCTTCATCATGATAATCATGTTGCCATGTTGACTCTCTCAATCTCTCAGATGAAATGAGTGATAGAGAGAAAGAGAAGAAATGGAGAGATAGAGCGATAGAGAAACAGAATGGGTGAGATAAAGTGGCAGTGATGGAGAGAGAAACAGAGGAAAATAGGAAAGCAAAGAAAGAAAGAGATGAAGAAGGGTCAGACAGAGAGACCTTCATTCCTTCGTTCTGATTCAAGTGCCCTTTATATATAGCCTTGTCCCCTTGTCTGTAGTGCACTAGGTATATGACGAGGACTGACCAGTCTGAAGAGCTTGAAGAAGTCGATGTTGGCGTACAGTTTGTCTTCGATCTTCTGCAGTTTCTGTGGTGTCAGAGCACACATCGCGTTACGAACCCCATGAACTCCACGCCCACTTGGGAAGATGATGAAGCGCTCGAGGAGAACCTGACTGCAGGAGATCTCCTGTAGAGTCAGATCAGGTACTCCATACACAAACTACAGAGAGAGACAGACAGACAGGCAGAGAGACAGAGACAGACAGAGAGACAGACAGGCAGAGAGACAGAAAGACAGACAGACACAGACAGACAGAGAGAGAGAGAGGCAGAGTGAGACAGACAGATAGAGACAGACAGACAGGCAGAGAGACAGAGACAGACAGAGAGACAGAGAGACAGATAGGCAGAGAGACAGAAAGACAGACAGACACAGACAGACAGAGAGAGAGGCAGACAGAGACAGACAGACAGACAGGCAGAGAGACAGACAGACAGACAGACACAGACAGACAGAGAGAGAGGCAGAGTGAGACAGACAGAGAGAGAGGCAGACAGACACAGACAGACAGAGAGAGAGGCAGAAAGAGAGACAGGGAGGCTGTAAAATCAGTATATTGTGATAAGGAAATCTGACACAGTTATAAAACTAAGACAAGAAAAACCAGAAACAGAAAAACAGCAATAAAAGTGACATTAGAAATGCATTTGAGCACTCAACACTTCTGCAGGAGGTGAGTTCACCTGAGAACCTCCACCACCGTTGGACTCAGGTGTTCATCACAGATTTAAAGCCCCACCTGAAGTGATTAATACCCTCAGGAGGGTGGCCTCCTGTACTGTGGAGCCCCATGCTGAACACCTCCTCTTAACGGCCAGTATAGGAGATACGACCATTAAAAAAGCGCTATACAAATAAAATTGAATTTACATTTAATTATTTAGCTGAAGATTTTATCCAAGGTGAGGAACTGAGGCAGAATAAACATGAGCAGTTGAGGGTTAAGGGTCTTGCTCAAGGATCCATCTCAGCAGTGCTGGGGTCTGAACTCACAAGCTTATAATCAAAGTATAACCAGATCTGGGATTAGTACGCAACTTCCTCCAGAGATTTCTGACCAGTGAACCACCTGAAACCACCATGACTCCATCTTTACTCAGGTGCTCCTTGAGTGCATCAGGAACAGGTAGGACTGAGGCTAAGGTGAGTAATGCTCGAGTAGATCTCAGTGCAGCTGGATGAGATCACATGATATCTGGAAGCTGTGGTCCTGCAGAGGGATGACACTGAGAGTGATCATACATCAGCAGCCCTACCAGATAACTGATGAAAGGTACAGAAGATGTGAAAACCAGGAGTGATCAGGAAGTTCATGAACCTGTGATCCAGCCCCATCACCATGGTCCCAAACCCACACATCTCCTCTGCTTTAGAGGCAACTTCTGAATGTCAGACCCTAACCCTAACCTTGGACCTTTGAGACCAGTGTAGTTCAGTTCACTGTGCACCTAGGAAGATCTGACTTCATATTAACCCGAGCCCAAGTTCTCACTCCAAGTGGTTTGTACCATAATCGTTTTAGAGAGCTGGGCTGAACATGGGCTCCACACCTGGAAGTTTCAGGAGGTTCACCTGGGAGGCGCTAATCTACCACACCAATGGAATAAAGCTGAGCACAACCTCAACTACCAGGCTGGAGATGATTCTGGGTGCTGCATGATGTTAGAGCTGGAGCACTGAATGGAGTTTCAGCACCTCACTGTTGATGATCTCAGTCAGTCCAGGTGGTGGGTCAGCTCATGGAGGAGGTGTGAGGTGAATGAGGTTTGGTCTCCACCTGACTTAGATCTGAGAGCTCCACAGTACACTCTCACATTCAGGGTGGGGTCTCATCATCACTGTGTACAGGTGAGTGTTACCTGTTCAACTCGCACTCGCGCGTTCGTGAGCTGATGGACCACAGAGTCGGACAGGCCGGCGTCTCTCAGCAAAAAAGATGTCAGAGTCTCATCGTCTTTCAGGATGTCCTCGATCTTCAGTCCTCTCCCTGAACAGAGGGCGAGGGACAAACAAGACACAGAACAGGAAGTTAGCGAGGACACCGAGGCTGAGTGCTTCAAACAGTGCACTTCCTCCTGCTCAGTTAGAAGACATTTACAATTTACATTTTCTCTTAAAGTGTTTACAAATGTAGGAAATCAAACAGGAAGGAAAACAGGATCAGCGTTTCAGTAAGGACGCACTCTGTACGCCTCACTCTGCACTCTGCACTCTGTACGCCTCACTCTGCACTCTGCACTCTGCACGCCTCACTCTGCACTCTGCACTCTGCACGCCTCACTCTGCACTCTGCACTCTGCACGCCTCACTCTGCACTCTGTACGCCTCACTCTGCACTCTGCACTCTGCACTCTGCACGCTGCACTCTGCACTCTGTACGCCTCACTCTGCACTCTGCACTCTGCACTCTGCACGCTGCACTCTGCACTCTGCACGCCTCACTCTGCACTCTGCACTCTGCACTCTGCACTCTCCTCTAGCTGGACGTCGATGCTCCTGAAGTCCGTTTCAGGAGAAACACTTCTAGAACTACAAACGATCCATGTTCTTACAGATAATCACAGCCATGAGCACTAACTACATCCGAAATTGTGTATTATTTCCTAAGAAGTGTGTGTTTCATGTGAGTGTCAAGGTTAACAGTCTCAGACTCACAGAAAGTGTGTGTATGTGTGTGTAGAAGAGGATGTTAATGAGCTGATGAATAACATTAGCACTAAAGTTAGATTGATATTTTGTACCTGTAGCTCGGCCAGGATCTTTCCTCAGCGTGTCCATGAAGTTGCTGAACTCGGACGCTTCCTGCCAGAGTCGCCCAAACTGCTGAACCTCAGCGTCAGCAAACAGCAGCTCCTGAACATCAGCGTAAAACCGCGCCAGTCTGCAGAGACACACACCGGGAATAAGAATGATTTATCTTAGCAGCGTAATCATTTGCTTGCTATCATTCACTCATTTATCTTAGCATCTTTCTTGGCTCAGGAATTGTTTATTCGAATTGTAAATTTAAAAGTTTTGTTTTATTGTTGCAAATTCTAATCACATGTCCTTGATCATCAGAACTGAACACTCACTGCAACCCTTATTAAATCCATTCCTGAGACGGTCCCTTCCTGTACATCTGACTTTTCTTGATCTGAATACAAATGTGTGTGTGTGTGTGTGTGTGTGTGTGTGTGTGTGTGTGTGTGTGTGTTATTTGTGTTTTATGCCTGTTGTTTATTGTCTGTTTTATAAAGATCTGTCTGATTGTCTTTAATATTTTTGGCACAACAAATTTCTCTTGAAGGACATTCATTGATTTGACTGCTGGAGATCAGACTCACATGGACTTGTTGTAATTGGACACAATTCCTGGAGATTCTCCCGGAGTTGCGTAATGGAAGCAGGGATTGTTCACGTTGCAAAAAATTCCTTGAATCCAGGGCAGAATTCCTGCTGAAGGCATGGCCTTGTTGGGAAAATGACCTGAAAATTATTCACATAAAATTTCATTTGAGGTTAAAATACAGAAACATTTACAGCGACATGAACTGTTAAATTTTGCTACATAAATGAATTGCTAATTTTATAATAATCTCTCTTATACACGTGCACAATCATGGCAACGTCCAAATTATTATAATATTATACAAATAAATATGTAACATGTAGAGTGCTGTAATCATGTTAGATGCTGCAAAGTTAAAATGCAAAAAACTAATAAAAGTTTGTATATACAGATGATTTTAATCTCACACTCGTGTTGCTGGTAAAGAGGATTCGCTCTCCTGAGCCACACCAGTCCAGCGAACAGGAAGACGGGCCACAGGATCTCCACCAAGAACCGTATCTACACACGCATACACACACGCACACACGCACTATATATATGAATTTGTATTTTTGAAAATTGAAAATATGATTTTTTTTTATTATTAATAAATTTTAAAATTATTCTTAGTCTTATTTTTGTACTTTCTGTCTCTTTCGCAGCGTCCAGTTTTTCCACAGCAGGAGACGAATCTGAGCGTTGGTGTTCATTTCTGCCCCAATTAACCCCGAGGGGGGGTCACTGTGAGGAGTAACACACACACACACACACACACACACACACACACACACACACACACACACACACACACACGCACACACACACACGCACACACACACTGCAATGAGGGAATCTGGTCATAGATTTAAATTAAATTTCATAAATAATTGGGCCTTCAGTATTTTGCAGATATTATTATTAATTTCAGTTTATATTTATATATTTAATAATGTTTATTTATGTTTAAATTACTGCTGCTGTTGCTATAAACTGATATGAATAATAAAAATTAAGTTCACAAAAATTAAACAGGAAAAAAGATTTCATGAGTTTTTATGTAATTATTTAATTATTTTTGTAAAATATAATTCTGTTCTTTAAATCTACTTCAGAAGGTTTTTAGGGTTCAGATTTTTTTTTTTTTGCATTAAAGGTAAACACACACACACTTCTGAATAATTGCATTAACCACACACAACTGAACAGAATCCAGTGAAAAGAGCATTAAATAAGCGATAAAATGTAATATCATTACAATTCTCATTTAACATTTCCTTCATGTGGAGGATGTTATTGTTTATAATAAAGCAGATTTACGCCTTACCTCAGTGCAGAAAGGGTTCAGGATGCTTATTTCTGTGTACAAATACTGAATAATTTACAGAGCGGTGTGTGAAGTGGAGCAGCGCCGAGTGTGAGCATGTGAGCACTAATCTGATTTACTTTAATCCAGTTTAATCTGCAGGCCAGACACTGAAACTCCCTGAGTGTTAGCGTCAACTGTATTTATTAACATGTTTTTAGAGTTTAGAGGGAACACTGACACACACACATACACACACACACACACACACACACTAATCAAATTTGTTTAAATTAAGACAGTCTGATTTCAGAGTCGGATCTCACATGGACGCTCACTGCTTTCCCTGTCTTTCAATGATCAGGCTGTGTTCCAAATACCACCTCTGGAGACTCATTTGCACTCTGTAGTGCACTAACACTAACACAGTGAAGCTCACAAAAGAAAGCACAGAGAAGTAAGAGGTATAAAATGTTCTGTATTGTGGTCAGTGGAATGTGTTACAGAGAACACAAAAAAACAAAAATTATCACAATAATAATAAAATGATTTATGCAAATACATTCATCATAAATTTTACATATGCGAACATTCAGGCTTTTTAAGTGCATCATCAGGGTTTAAATCTGCATAAAGTATTACACATTTACTCCATCTGTACAAACACTTTCACTGTACACACACACACACACACACACACACACACACAGATGCACATTAAATCATCTCAAGTAAAACAACTTGCATGTAACAAACATTTCCAGTTGAAACATTTTATATTATATTTGTCATTCTGTAAAAATAATAAGCTTTATGCAGAGCGCCGTCTCATGCACTCGCTGCTAATAAGCTAGCCAGCTTCAATAACACTCTCTTCTGAGAACTTGTTGAGTCTGTGTGTGTGACGCAGAGTCACTGTACACCGTCTGAACCACAGGAAGCATCTCTCACTATAAACACTCCTTCTGATGAAGTGGTTTGGGACACAGCCACAGTGCATACACAACTTCTGTAGTTCAGGTTACGTGCCTTGAACACGGCTGAACCTTTCAGGTCATTAAAAAGAGAGTGTGTGTGTGTGTGTGTGTTAAGTAGATGATTACGTGTGTGAGAGAACAGGAAACACATACTAGGAATGTAACCCCAAAAACACTATCTGGATTTAAACCTGAAGTGGGCGTGGCCTAAACAAGAAAGGGCTTCCTTATTATTTTTGTTTTTGCCGACTCACATTATTTTCTAGCCACTTTATAAAATATATGGTTTGAGTCTGAGCAGGAAGTTAATTCAGTGCTGATGAATGAATGCTGTAAATGAACACACACTATACACTCCATGTGCACTAAACACACCTCATTTTAATACACACTGATTGTTTTGATCTTTATAGCTGCCTGTTGGAGGGGGCGTGGCCACTCGTCTGTATTTTACTGTTCTGCGTTTTAATCTTTTGGTTGTGACTGAAAAGAGAGAAGAGTGAGTGCTTCTGGGAGCGACTTTATGCTGAAGCACAAACACTAAACGTCCTCTGCCACACCGTCTTTACCCACATCAGCTCAGACCAGATTTAAACAGCTATTTCTCATTTAGCTTATAGAAGAGAAAAAGCCTTGATTTTTCCAGTAAAGAATAACTGACATGACGGATTCAGACTGAAATCCCAGAGATACTGCTGAGGGAACAATTACATCACACAGCTCCAGATGGGAAACAAATCCAGTCTGAACAAGGCTATGAATACGAGACATGAGGAGTTAGAAATACAACATGCAAATGAATCTAAACAACACCGTTGTGCTGTGAAGTGTGTATGAAGGTGTGTAATGTGTGCGTGTTTATACGAAGCGTGCCTCTCTGTGTGAGCGCTGGCTTTCTCTCAGTCTCTGATACACCGATTTATTCTCACTCACAGAGTCTGACTCAGACTCCGACTGCACTTCCTCTTTACCATGCGTGTCACTTCCTGTTGACGGTGATGTCGGTGTGACTGACAGTGCAGCTGAGGTTGGACACACATTTATCGTGGCTAGCGGTGCAGCTATGGTGACAGACAGTGTAGTTATGGTGGTGGTAGGGGAAACGTTAGCGTTCTTTTCTGTGTCTGGAGTTTTAACGTGGACGTGTGGGGGCCTGTAGAAGGTTCCGGGCGGGGGCTGGAGCTTCCGCGGTGCCCTGAACACAATCGGAACGTCCTTATCGCTCATGCTACTGTCTCGTCTCATAGTCCGAAACGGTTGCATGGTAACGTTGTACGGACTGTTCCGAGAGGAAACACTGCTCGGTGATTCTGCAGTGGCTGGTTTAGGGCCGTCCGGTTTGGCTGTGTCTGTTTTGGTAGTTTCCGTTTTGGCTCCGCCCACTGCCCCTGAGGGAGGAAGGTTGGCGACGATCATGGCAGTGCGAGGCGTGACATCGTAATGGCGGTACTGTTTGTCCCAGGTGCGTCTCACGGTGTGTGTATGGAGGAACGGGCTGCGGTGGGGGCGGCTCTCTGCTTTCTCCGCCTCCGGTTTCTCCACGATGGCCCCGCCTAAGTTCTCTCGCTCAGCCATGTTGCGTTCGTTGAGTAGTCGGTCCACAGGTAAACTCACAGGGCGGGACAGGTAGTGGGTTCGTGGTGGGCGGAGCTTCACCGGAGGGATATTTGCATTGTTACTGAGGCGAGTGACAGCTAATGACGATCCAACACCATTAACACCATCTGTGCTGTCAGCTACAATCACACACAAACTTCAATTATTATTTATGTTGTATTATAAATAAGTTTAATTATAAATATAATATAATATAAAAAAACATATAGCATATTTAAAATTCTGCTAATTATGTAACGATTAAAAATTACTGAATAAACAGCTCTTATTATATTTAGTAAGAGTGAGTGTGTAAGTGAGCGAGTGTCTGTGTGTGAGTGTGTGTGTGTGTATGTGAGAGTGTGAGTGAGTGTGTGTGAACACGCATGTGAGTGTGTGTAAGAATGTGAGCAAGCAAGCGAGTGTGTGACCGTGCAAGTGTGTGCGTGAGTGAGTGTGTAAAGGGGTCTGTGGTAGCTCAGTGGTTAAGACATTGGACTAGTGATTGGAAGGTTGTTAGTTCAAATCCCAGCACCACCTTAACCACTGCTCACTTATGTAATGTAATGTAAGTCACTCTGGATAAGAGCATCTGCCAAAATGACATAAATGTAAATGTAAATGTAAATGTAAGGGTGTGTGTGAGTGAATGAGTGTGGGAGTGAGTGAGTGTTCTCCTGCTGACCGGCTATGTCCTCTTTCCCCTCAGGTCCACTTGATAAGTGCACTTCCTTCACTTCATCCACTGAGTGTGAGGAGGGAAGCACAGACGAGTATCTTTTATGGGCTTTTGAGCTCTGTTCACACACACAGACATCCCACATTAATGCTCATATTAATTCACCTCATTATAGCTGCAGGTGTCAATGACTATAAAAATAAATAAAAATATTTGTTAATATTAGGAATGACTAATGAATTACTTAGTAATTAGTGAAATCACTTAATTCATGCAGTTTGATGATGATGATGATGATTATGATGATGATAATCTCTCACCTCTTTGATGTCTAGCAGAGACTGTGAGCAGCGGCTGAGTGGAATGTTGGTGGAGGGGGCGGGGCTTAACTGTACATCAAAAATCTTCAGATGGTGTTGAATGAGCAGCTCCACCATCAGGGCCTGGTAGGGGTAATCCACCAGAGAGGAGAGCGATACGTCCGAGTCCAACTGTCGGGGTTTAATCAGCGTCGGGCCGAAGATGATGCCCAGATTCCTTGCATCCATTTTATTCTCCTCTGCATGCTCAGACACTCTGACACACACACACACACACACACACACACACACACACACACACGCGCGCGCGCGACTGTAAGCTACCTGGACTAAAAGGTGGGCTTACAGTGAATATAATAACTTTTTATTCTAAATACAGTGTTATATTACACAGTTAGCTGTAAATGAGTTAGCACAAAATTTACAATTACATCAGAAAAATTAAGTCAGGTTTAAGAAACACACCTATATAGATTTTTTTAGCAGTATTGTTACCTGTGCAGGCGAGTAATGATGTGTAGAAGTGTTACCTGTGCAGGTGAGTGATGAGGAAGTGTAGGGTTTTGTAGTGTGCAGGAGGAAGGTGTCTCAGCAGGTCTCGTATTTTGAGGATGACACGGTTGAGCTCGATGCTGAGGCGAGGTGAGTGTGTGTCGTCAGCCCTGACGCTCTGAGCTTCTTTAGCCAGACCAATAATCTCATTATAATACCTGTACAGGATCAACGGCTCAGGTAGCTACACACACACACACACACACACACACACACACACACACACACACAAACCAGATATCCTTTATTGTTTATGCTGTAATAATCTGCCTTATACTGTATAGATGAGAGCAGTGCGGTGCGTTCTGATTGGTTGAGAGCAGTACGGTGTGTTCTGATTGGATGAGAGCAGTACGGTATGTTCTGATTGGTTGAGAGCAGTGCGGTGTGTTCTGATTGGATGAGAGCAGTACAGTGTGTTCTGATTGGTTGAGAGCAGTACGGTGTGTTCTGATTGGATGAGAGCAGTACGGTGTGTTCTGATTGGTTGAGAGCAGTGCGGTGTGTTCTGAT
Source organism: Notoglanidium macrostoma (assembly GCA_030068235.1). Classification (NCBI taxonomy): domain Eukaryota; kingdom Metazoa; phylum Chordata; class Actinopteri; order Siluriformes; family Auchenoglanididae; genus Notoglanidium; species Notoglanidium macrostoma. Next base: position 17,218,802 of record JAQQZR010000018.1, read on the forward strand.
TGGATGAGAGCAGTACAGTGTGTTCTGATTGGTTGAGAGCAGTACGGTGTGTTCTGATTGGTTGAGAGCAGTACGATGTGTTCTGATTGGTTGAGAGCAGTACGGTGTGTTCTGATTGGATGAGAGCAGTACAGTGTGTTCTGATTGGATGAGAGCAGTACAGTGTGTTCTGATTGGTTGAGCGCATGATGGTGTGTTCTGATTGGCTAAAGCATTACGGTGTATTCTGACATTATTCACCTCTGCTGTATGTGTGTGCACATTTGTGTGTGTGTAGGGTTGTAGTTACCTGTCTCAGGTATAGTTTGAGCACGTTGCTAATGTCGTGTGGATACAGGTCTGACAGCTCAACCAGGTCTTTTCCGTTCTCAAACGCCTGGCAGAGTTTCTCCACTCGAGACTTCGCTCCATTTAAACGATAAATTCCCTTAAAACACAACAAAGGAACCACATTAACACTATACCACAACTCTACTACATATCTACTGGGCTACAATGACCTGCAAGCTAACCAGCTGATAAGCAGTTAGAGTATGAGATTTGTGCTGATGCAAGGTAACCAAGTGTACCTTGATGTTTAGGGCACGACTCTCGATCTCTGAAGTGCACTTCTTGATGATGAAGGGAATTCCGTCTGCGCTGTTTTTAGCCGCCTGAGAGAAATCAATGCCGAACAAATGCAGCCTTCCCTGCAACTTCTTATGGCCACACTGAATCGCCAACGTCTCCAGACACTTCTTATGACATGCTAAAGAACACTACATACACAAACAAATTATGATAAGCAGAAAAACATGAATAAGGTTGAACATTTAAAGCAACTTTATAAAATAAATTACACATAATATTAATAAACACACTTTGCCTTAACTATACTATAAGGTATAGGGTTAGGGTTAGCCTATACCTAACCCTAGGTATAATAGTACTGAAGTTCAAAAGAGTTCATTTTTAACATGTGTATAATAACATGATGGTGATGAAGGGAGGTGATGGTGCGTGATGGTACCTCCTCACACTCAGCTCCATGGAACACTACCAGGCTGTCACACTCCCTGCATTTAGATGGAGCGCGCAATTTCCTCAGCTTGTGTGTGTGAGCCGCTTTGGACATCTGAGTGTTTCTGAAAGGACCGGGAGAACTCGCCATCTCTGTCACCATCTCACCCAAACCTGACACACACACACACACACACATACACACACACATACCCTTCATTTATTAATAGTCACTTACAAATACAGAAGTGTGAGCATGACCTGAGCCATTAAGTGAACACACAACTGTGTTAGGAGAGTGTGTGCATGTGTGTGGGTTACTGTCAAACATGATTAGACACTGAGCTACAAATATAACGAGTCATGTTTTCATTTCACTAAACTTGTTTTCTTAAAGTGAATGCGTCACTTTCATTCGATTACACAGCATTACATTTACAGCAAAAGTGGGGACTAACAAAGTGGCTGTGTTCCACATCATACACACTGTCACTGTCACTTGTAATACACACACACACACACACACACACACCGTTGTCTGAGGGTGAAGGAGGTTCTCTTTCATCTAAATCATCAGCAGATGACATGGTACCCGTGGACGGAGTTCTGGGAAGTCTGCGCTTAAAATCACCTACACACACACACACACACACACACACACACACACACACACTTTTTATCACATGGCTTACTGAGGACACGGTGATAACAGAGCAATAACATGCATTAATAATAGTAATAATAATACAGTGACAAAATGAAACAAGAAAATGATAATACAGTTATGATGTGATTAACACTGTGTGTGTGTGTGTTACAGTAAAATACTGAGTGACAGGGTAGTGTGATGAAATGGATTTCCTGTTACCACCTTGAATGTTGATTATTTTCCTGTAACCGCACGTCCCCCAGTGTTAATCATTTATCAGTAATTACAATTTATATTTATTAAGGAGTTATGTCATGCTTTTTATCCATTTATAGTTATGTTTAATGTTGCTGAACGTCAGCGATAAAAGTCATTTCCTGTTGTCACTTACGTTATAGCAGCTATAAGCAGTCATTCCTTCACCAGCCTCTCTTTATTCGCTCT
>JAQQZR010000018.1:17273658-17287019 GCA_030068235.1 Notoglanidium macrostoma
CACACACACACACAGAGACACACACACACACACACACACACACACACACACACACACACACACACACACACACACCTGACTCAGAACTCAGTGTGTCTGTGTATAATTACAATAAGGTGTGCTTCATGGTCTAATATCAGCTCTAACACGCGCACACACATTCTGGTGACTAAGACAGGTGTGTGGCACTAAGGGCAGATTGAAGTGCACACTTTTAAGTGACCCTATCTGATTCATGAAGATTAAATAATCACTGTGTGTAAGGCGTGTGCGAGAGTGTGCGCGCGTATTTGTGTGTACATGGCTGGGTTTACTCACCAGTGCATTATGGGTAAAGAATACATCAGCACAAAGGAAGTGCACGACTTCATGTGTACAAGGCTGTACAATCAGAGCGATAGGACACGGCTACAGTAACGCACACGCGCACACACATGCACGCACACGTTCACTGCAGCTACTACCTGTATGTGTAATCCCTCTGAGCGATGTGTGAGCTCAATTGACAGCGCTGTGTCTAAGGTGTGGTTTGCGTGGTGATGTGCAGCAGGGCATCATGGGTAAACACGGCACACGGAGACCAGCGCTGATTGGTTGTCTGTGAGGCGTCGGATTGAGTGAGTTTAATCTAACTGGGATTAATATTGTTTAAATCAGAGTAATGCAGTTCAGCATGCATCTAAATTGTAAACAATAAAATTTCTCTGGCCGCATCCAGAACTTTCCGTCTCCACAGATGAGCCGGAGCTCTGAAACTGCAGTCCGTTATAAACACTCGTGATATAAATCAACACGTTCATTGACTCTGCAGCCACTCTACACTTTAGTTTTGCTCTAACCCGAGCAAAAATGGAGGCTTTTGGAAACGACGACGCAGACACCTACGCTCGCTTCCGGATTGGGTCTTAGTCACACGGTGTCCTTCCCTGATTCGTCACACTCCTATCACATGACCCTTTCCAGGAAGTAAACATCATCATCCTCGCCTCCCAGTGGTGAGCGCAGCAGAACACATTATGAGCGTTGCTGACCTTGTTGCCTTTGCTAGCAGCTGTTGTGCAGTTAAACTCTGCATTTTATAACGCTACAACTGCCTACATACGTAGGAGGCGAGATATTACTCCAACGATCTCCAACTAAGCAACCAGCTGCAGAGTAGACAATCTGCTTCCTGTTTATTCTGTATGGGAATGATCACATGATACAGGTTTTCATGTGTGTTAGTGTGGATGTACATTCTTTCTGACACGGAGATAAAATGCCCATCTGGATGTTTTCATTTTAAAAATAATGCATATTAATGTGGGCGTAGCCTTAGTTTCTCACACCGGAGTCTTTAATTGACACTTCTCTGAGGTAGAACTCAGAGACTGAACACTGAACCAGTACCGTATCATGGCTCTATTTACAGTAAACTACATGACGTAAAGCGTAAAAATTCGACAAATAAAATGGAATCCGTTGTAAAACGCGGAATGTCGTATGATTCGCTGATATCGGTGTGTGGGCAAAGCAGAGCAATGCTTTCTAATGAATTTTGGCTGCTGCAGTCCCCTGTACATTCAGCTATGGCCAAGAGGCTCGCTGAAACACCGAAATCCTCAAAAAAAATTATGGAATTCGACTCTTGATGCTAGGTTTAGAGCAGAACAATACCCAAACGATTTTTATGAATCGGGAGAACAACTCTTTTGTAAGTTTTGCCAGCACACGATAGACTGAACCCGCAAGAACATACGTGACGACCACTTACAGTCAAAGACTCGCATCAGAAACAGAGACGAGAAGCAAACTAGCGCGAGCCACTCACTCCAGCAAAATCTTGGTCATGCAAACAAATCAGCTGAAACAAGATGTGAGTTTATTGGAGATTTTGTTGATCTGTGTGCTGAGTCAGACATTCCTTTAGAAAAAATGAAAATGCTACGTCCGTTTTTGGTCAAGCACTGTAAACAGGGAGGAGCGCTGCCAGAACACGAGAGTGGCCTCCGTCAGATCCACTTCCCCCGCGTGTTCGAGCAGCATGTGGAGGCTGTGCAACAGAAGCTTCAAGGGAAAACGATATCAGATATGTCAGAGAGGTGACAAGCATGTATTTCAATGGTGATGTCTGTGAAAGATGGAAGAATTAAAAATGAACATGGTTCCAGTGCATTACGCCAGTGTGCACAACTTTTTTTTGTATTTCAGGTGTTCGCAATGTTTGTTTTGCACGAAAGATGAATGTTTTTTGTTGTTTACAGGTAAAGGTTTTACCAATGCAGTAAATGTTCTGCTGAACCCCAGCACTTTGTTGAAGTTGAATAACAGTCATTAAATGTGAGATTTTTTTCCTATTGCATTGTTCTTTTTCCCCCCATCCACTCCATAATTAGACACTTTTTAGGTGAATAAACATGATAATGTAAAACACAGAATTCAGAAGAATAAAAATGGAAAAAATGGAATTTAGGAAAAGATAAAACGGAATTTAGGGAAAAACAAAACGGATTTCTTACGGCCCTACAAAACATCATGACCGTGTTCTCTTCTATTGCCCCGCCCACTGCCCAATCACTCCGCCCATCTGGGGATTGATTCAAAACAACTCGCTCTAATGAAAGTCACAATTTCCCAAAAGCTCTAAAGTTACAACACAGACATTTCTCAATCTAGAAACACACACGATACTGCAGTTACCCCACACAGCTGCATATACACACACTAACACAGAGCAGTGTATGCAGCACTTCTAATGTACCGACACATGCACACACGCACCCCCTATACACACACACACGCACGCACCCCCCCCTACACACACACCCACCCCTATACACCCCCCCATACACACACACCCACCCACCCCTATACACACACACACACACACATATACATACACACACAGCCCTGATAATGAGGAAATGACAGAAGCCATACTGACCACAAACTTCCTCATTCAAGCAGAATTAACAGACCATAGATCGTGCGCATACTCTCTCACACACACACACACACACACACACACACACACACACACACACACACACTTCCACTTCTACACATCCGATATAAATGCTGTGTTCCATTCCTGAGTCACGTCAGTTCAGGCCGGATCCTCGGCTGCGGAGCTGATGAGACTGAGGCTGTCCCCCAAATCGCTCAATGAAATCTTCTCAAATTAAAGGAATATAGACATTGACAGACACTTTATTACAAATGTGTTAAGTTTTAACCATAGCGCAGTGCTGTCCCAAATACAGACATCCTCCCCTGGTGCCTCAAGGAGACTGACACATGGTCATTCAGGTTCTGCCTCGAGTTGTCCGAACACCAAAACACGGCACATCTGCCCCAGAAAAGTCAACTGTCGAGTCAGTTACAGATTTAACATGTGAACGTGTAGCTGACTTATCTAAGACTAATACGTGTATGTACAGTGGAATTCCTTTAAAGGTGAGACGTGCTGCTCACGTGTGTGCTGTGGCTGCTATGGATCTCACGTCAGTCCCTGAGCTCCAGTTTGAGGAGACCGTCACATCAGCATCTTCTGCTTCATCTCAAACCATGTTAGAGCGAGTGTGTGTGGAATGTGAAGCATGGAACCGGATCATACACTCTTCCTTCACACAGAACATCCATCCATTTTACAGGAGTCAAAGGTCAGAGTTTTACAGGCCTGGTGGACACACTGCATTCCTCTCTCTCAAACACACACAACTGCGGAGTTCACGATCTAGTGAACTACTCTGTCACTCTTGCTTTCAGATGAAGGTTAAACGGCTGACGTAAAACAAAGACAATTATGACTCCGTCTGTTGCCATGACAACAATTTCAAACATCCATGCTGTAATCCATCTATCCATCCTGTACTTACCTGTTTATCTACCTGTCCATCCCATAATAACCTGTGTGTGTTTAGAGCACATGGCGAGAACAGTCAAAGTAAACATCCTCACGGTTACTTACACACACACACACGTCATAATGTGTGTATCAGCACAAACACCTCTTTGAGGTGCAGTAATAACAGGTATAATAAACACATCCAATGACTTCATACATGAACACACACACACACCCCCCTTCCTTTATTCACTCATGCTTATGATGTCATCACCCAACCACCCCCAGTGTGTGAGATGTCACAGACAATGCTCACTGCAAATGCAGTAATATAGTCACAATGACATTCAGTCTACAGTGTACAGCCGTAAAGAGAGAGACACGGCTCAAAGCGTGTGCGAAAGCTGGTACTGCTCACACACTTTCATAGGCGGCTGATATCACAGCTACACCATGTACTGACAATTATATACCCCCCCCCGGCTGAGTCCTATTCAGACGCAAGCTCCCTCAGTAATCAGTGTGAGTGAGTGATTAACGTGGAGAAAGTTTCAGAGAAGTTTGCATGTTAAATGTTGGTTAGAGGTTCGACTTCCTCATGGTTTGTTTATCATGACATGCAAAGCACCGTGGGAAACCAGACTCTGACATCAGCACTACAACATACACCACACAGAGACACACACAGACAGAGAGAGAGACACACACACGGACAGAGAGACACACATGTAACGCTCACATCCATCTGTCCCTCACTTCACCCTGTCTGCGTAGTAGAAGTAGTTGGTCTGTCCATCTCTCTCCAACTATCCGCACCCGTCTCTCTCTCTCTGTAACTGTCTATCCACACCCGTCTCTCTCTCTCTCTCTCTCTCTCTCTCTGCGTAACTGTCTATCCGTACCCGTGTCCCTCTCTGTTACTGTATCGGCACCTGTAGCTGTTTTTCTAATGCAGAACTCAAACCCATCATACATTATCACTATAAAATCTCTCTCTCTCTCTCACACACACACACCTAATTGCAGAGGTGAAACCTGAACTATTTCACAAACTAAACCTTACATACTTTGTTTTTATTGGTGTGAGGAGTTCTCAGAAATATTTTCAGCAAATGTGATACATGTCCGAGCTTGCACACACTCTTTCTCCCCCTCTCTCTCACACACACACACACACACACACACACACACAGTAAAGAGTTTATTGTACAGTACTACAATGCTGATCATGGACTGAGAGGCTGTGCAAACCACACATAACTGCAGTAAATAGTGTATAAGACATTATCGAGTGTGAGAGGTTTGGGACACAGCCTCAACTAGTCTTTTCAGGTTCACCAACTCTCACTCTTGCACTCACTCTCGCAGAAGCTGAAAGGATGTAAGACACAGCTGGCGAAAAGACTGAGAAGATTGACATTCTAAACATACTACTCATACTAAACCCTGCCCAAAATCAGTGTGTGGTGCACTCACACACAATATCAAGGGCACGAAACACACTACCATGGACACTACATTCCACAGTGTAATTTCACTTTCTCAACTACAGTGAAGAGAGCAATGACACGCAGCTAATCATCACCATCATCATCAAGAAAAATAATTTCAAAAATAGACACATCAGATTTTGCGCTTAAGATATAAATAGTTTAACACTGCTTTTATTTATTTACTTTTATTAATGCTAAGTTCCTGACAGGTGTAAAGTCTCCATCGCCTCACAGCCTCAGCTTCATGCTCACTCACAGTGACAGTGGAAAAGACCTTCACACAAAACATTTTAACGTAATTCTAAGGAAACTATGAAATCTTCTACATGTGATTTTAGAATTAAGAAATAACCACATGAGAAATCTCTTCTCATACCCTCCCACGAGTACCGCGCGCGCGCACACTTCCTGCGTTGTGAATAAGGTGTTCAGGGTGTAGTACCGGATTAAAGATCCGCCCACCTGCGCGTGTAGAACACATTCTGGACCAATCACATCACACCCCTCTGAGGGTCTGGACCAATCAGATCGCACGACGCCCGAGTTAAGTTTTGCTGTTAATCATTGATTTTTATTTTCTCCTCCTCAGATCTTTGACCTCCTCCTGACAGGAATGTGAAAGAAACCAAACTCACCAGGCCTCATATTTAAACTCGGGCGGGTTCAGAGAAAGTAAAACCGGCCATTTTGTAGGTGAATGTTCGGCATGTCGTCCCACCGGCTACAGGAATTTAAACCATTTCGCTCTCCTCCTTATTCACCTCAGCGTACAGGCTAAAATTAGCTTCCTGGCTGGCGGCGCGCGGCGCCCACTTCTTATTAAGAATTATGGTCAATAAATCCTCACACGTGGCTTCCTGTGGTGTAATAAAATACATTGGGATGCTTCCATGTTTAGTTTAGTTTTTCTAAGGAATACAGGATTGACACTTCAACACTCAGGAATCGGAGTCGGAACAGTTGAGTCGATACCGATTCGAATCGCGATATTAAAGAATGAAACCGGGACACCGTTGATAACCAGATAATCATCAAATAACCCAGAAGAAAAGCTTGAGTATTTTTTTTTTTTAAAGGCAGACACATTTAAGAAATTAATTCTGCTATTAGTTAGTTGAAGATGAACACACCTTACACTTATTCAGCAGGGTGTGTGTGTAAATCTCACTGTGTTTACTGTCTGGACATTTCGCTAATGCTGTTAATGCCACAGACCAAACCTGCTTCTGTTAATAAAGCCAGCATTACTTTATAACGGCCCAAAGGTCTGGAAAACAACCCAACCGGGCCACACTGTCGCTAAAAATCCAAATTATTTATGTTAAGAGTGAATAATGTAACGCACCAGCCAAGAAAATGGAAGAGTGGAACAGACGGAGCTGTGCTTTATAAACGCGCCTCACAGCAAAATCAGATTTTTGTAAAATAATCTTCCCACATTTTTAACGTTAACATTAAATAATTTCACACTGTACTGGATTAGCCTGATATAAAATGATTAACAGTGTTCATCCGTCTTAAACCAGGGAAGAAACACAACCACAAACGGCCCGTTTTGCACAACTTTTCCTGCTAGCCTGTTAGCTTACGACACACCAAGAAAAAAAAAAAAAAGGCTCTCACACAACCTTAAACCTAATATAGCGTTAAACACGCAGAAAGATTAAATCTGTTATAAAAAAAACCAGCAACACTCGAACTATCATTCCACTCGAATTTAACGTTGGTCTACTGCATGATCCTGAGACCCGTAGGCCCACACCCAATCCCCGAAGTTTCCTATATCCCTGCTCCAGGTTTCCGCTCACCTTCCTCTGCTGCTTCTCCCAGGCCGGGTCGAGCAGCAGGTCTCGGTCCCAGTCGTTCTCCTGCTCCATGTAGCTCAGCTGCCCCTGGGACTGGGCTGGGTTATTCGCTGCGTGATAATCTACCATCTCAGCAAAAAAAGAAAACTCGTTATTTTTGTACGAAATTGGAAAACAAAAACAAACGAAAACGGGATATATTTAGTATATCTCTCGAAGCTGTGTGTGGATCGCCGCGCAGCCTGACAGAACTCCCGCTCAGAGTGAGTCCGCTCCGGCCGAGAAAAAATGGAGTAGGAACACAGGAGCTTTAGGAGGCGGGGCTAAACGCGTTATGGACGTTACAATAAGGTGGGAGGAGCCACTGCAGAGCGACAGGCAGCTCCAACAGGCCAGAATGGGCGGAGTCATCTTACTGAGCACATTTAACATTTAAAAAATTAATAAGGTGTCTAGCGGATGCCCAGTTACAGTTTAAGCGATAATAAAGCCAGCATTAAGTGTTATTTAATTAATTTAACAATATTTCTTATGTCATTTGTATTCATGTAGCAGACTGTATTCATGTAGCAAATATATATATATACTGGGATTATTTTAGATTTGATGAAGCGTGATGAAGAAAGTGAGGTAAGATTATGAATATGTGTTCTGCTGATTTCAAAGCATTTTTCTTATTCATTCATATTATTTTATAGCAGTATAACCCAATATATATATATACAGTAGTGTGCACAAATTCAGAAGTGCCAATAGCAGGAATTCCCAGCAGATGTGTAGAAAGCGTGTTTAATGACAGCATGAAAATTTACAGTACATTTATATTGCATTTCTACGGAACCAGGCCTTGATGCTTATTTATCAGTGAGGTGATTGTGTAAAACAATTATATACATTGCTGCTCCACACACTTAAAAGTCTCACTATGATGATACATTTACAACATTTAGCACACTGAGCACCACAGAGATATATGTTATAATGCCTCATAAAGATAACACTCTTACAATTAAATAAAGAGAATAAAAAAGGGGAAATGTATTACATTATCCTCTTTAAAATAATAATAATAATAATAATAATAATAATAATAATAATAATAATAATAGTGCTTATGACAATAAATTACTGTTCAATGGACTGGACTGTATAATACGCTGACAATATGTTTAATAATATTTTACAATATGCACATTATTGCTGATTTACATATAACAGTATTAATATAATCACAATTAATTATTCATGTATATTAGGTACATGTATTATTATATATAAAAAGTCTTATAGCTGAGCTGTAACCTAATGAATATGATGTTTTTCTTTATCCATACATTGCATGATTAATAAAACCTTTATTTTAAAAAAGAATTAAAAAATGAATTTCGCATCTTTGAGCTAACAGTACAGTGAACTGAACTATAGTAAAATAAATAAAGCACAAACGGTGATGTGATGCTGAGTGAACTAAGAACAGACTGCGAAGTAAAAATCTGCAGCATATGATCTGCTCTGCAGATGAGACAAGTATGAGAGAAAATCACTCTGTTCCCTGAATAAATGATAAATACTATAAATAAACACAGGCTGTGGTCTGAATTATTCCCACCACATTACTACACTCATCACATCTTACAAACTTACAGTAATAATTCAGCAGTTTGGAACATTTAAATAAGAATATGTGATATATATTCTTTATCACAAATACAGTGTAATTTTGTGCAAGTGTTGTTGAAGCACTTGGATAAATATATATGACCGTATATATTTAATAAACACTGTAAATTAAAATGTGTATAAGTAGATCTTTATTTACCTCTCTGACTGTATATTTGTATAGTATTCAGTGAATTCATTGTATCCACATCTCTCTGTGATAAAGCAGAAGTGTTTTAAGGTTTAATCCTGTTTATTAAAACACAGTGACATGAATCAGCTCAGACATGTGGACTAAACACCACTGACTCAACATTCTGACTGTGTGTTTAGTGTTCACTGAAGTATTCACAGTTCCATCCTGTCTTATATACTCAGTAAGATCAGGACACTGGGTTTGATGTGACCAAGTACTGTATCGCCCCCTGCTGGCTGAACAGTTATTATAATTTGTATAAAAATTATGGGATCGTTAGTAATTAAAAATAAATTATATTAAACTAAGAAATACAAAATCAAGTCAATTTATCTGTACAACTCATGTTTGAACATTTATTGACTATCCTGAATATAAAGAAAGGTAATGTTAGCTGCCAATAACATAGCCAAATGCTAATGAGGTTTCAGTAGCATGCTAGGTTCATTAGCTATCTAGTTAGTGTGTGTTAATTCACATGTTGTACATAGATAACTATCTAGAAACGTCACCCCTTACATATTCTTAACATTACCTATAAATTGTAGCAGCATTTAATTAGGCACATTTAACACAGATACATCTTAAATTAAATACAGTGCTTTCATACTATTAAACATCTACCAATCTGGCTAACTAGTCCAGCCCACACAGCTAGCTAACAGTTTACTGGTACATTTCAGCAAGTTGGATGTTGAGCTGTGAAATGCTGATATCTCCATGGGTTTTGGCTCACATCATCTACAGATAATTATCCCGCTGAAGCATTTAAAAGTGTAGGAAGCTGATCTGTCCCGACCGTCTCTGACATTACTGCTGCTGATTAAACATTAATGCCTGAACTGTAGACTTTCATCAGGAAAATGCTTTATTCTGATTAGCCTCAAAATTGAACTCCTCAAAATTTACTCATCCTGTATTGAGGTCCAGTTAATTATTCTTTTTACTCTGTAACTGTAATAAAATCAGTGTAGTTAAGCTGAATACTTTATTTAAAAAAACTCAAGTTAAAGTAAAAGTTATAGGATTTAATTATACTTTAAAAAAGTACTGATACGGTGAACCATGTACTCAAGTAGTGTAGTGTTAGTACATGTAGTTCGGTACTTTCCACCCCGAGTGTGTATAAATGTTTTGCAGTAAATCAGTGAGGCTGAGTGTGAGGCAGTAACAAAGTGTGATCACTAGGAGGTGCTCATCACTTACACAAACACCCTGCAAACACACAGCTGTCTCACTCCCTGTCCATCTCTCAAATCATATTCAAACTGAATACTGACTCAGAATCTGTGTGTGTGTGTGTGTGTGTGTGTGTGTGTGTGTGTGTGTGTGTGTGTGTGTGTTCATTAAAGTCAAACAGTTTCTGTGAACAGTTCAGACTGCATGAAAAACGTCCACTGAAGCCTGTGTGTCTCTGGCAGTTTATTACACATTTATATTTATGGTGTTTTAAAGGGATGAAAGATTAACGCTCACTGGACAACAGGCCTTTAACACCTCATTTTGAGTGTTAATGAGTGCATTTCTGCACCGAAAATAAAAACAATGATCATATTTAATTGTAAACAACACAATACTAATGTCTGAACTTAGGAGGAGATCAGAAATCAATATTTGATGGAATAACAACTAATTTCATTTCAGACCTCTGGAATGTGATCAAGATGAAGATGGACGGTCACGAGCCATCAAACAAAGCTGAGCTGATTGAATTTTTGCACCAGGAGTGGCATAAAGTCACCCAAGTGCAACGTGAAAGACTGGTGGAGAGCCGAGACGCATGAAATTAAACACACACACACACACACACACACACACACACATATATACTATGGCAAGCCGTTTAGGAAATTATACATATATATATATAATGACTGAAAACTCTGAATATATGGAATGAAACTTGACGTTGTACAACACTAGCGCCATGTTGTATCTTCGATGTTTAGGCTAATATTATTCCGAACTGATGCAGGAGCGTGTCTATGAGTGAACCAGCACGAAATCTAGTAGTAGCAATACGAAGCAAGGCAAATCTGGCAAATGCATGTAGGCCTGTGGGCCAAAAATAGTACTTCTAACCATATTGATCACTATGGAGCTGCTAAGGAGACGAAAAGAAAAAAATATCATGACCACGTTTTATTAATTGGTGCCCACGATATATACATTTAACTTTAATTGTGGCCACGTTTCTATAGATAATATCTAAGTTTAATTAATTGTTCCCTGGTTTTAGTTCCATCGTGGCCACATTTGACTATTTCCTTGCCATGTCCTGAGCAGGGTTCTGTACAGTCCCGCTCTACAGATGCAGCAGTTTATTCACCGTTTCACTGCAGAAGGCCGGTGGGATGCAGTAAACGCTGCTTTCGCGTCTTTTCCACTTTCGGCGAATGACAGGCAGGCAGTCACTTATGAACATTTTCACAAAACATGTTGGTTAATTAGACATCAGTCTCAAGTCGTGAGGAAGTCTAGGTTTGATATAAGAAAAAGCGGAAGAAAATAAACGAATGAATGTAGGCTATTACCAGCGGTTTTGGTTTTTTTTAGAGCGACACATTCTTGCATCAGTACAGAATGATATTGACCTGAAACAACATGGCGCTGCACCAACAAGGGCGGCTTGAGTGCCTCCATGACGTCAGGTTTCCTTCCACATATTCAGAGTTTTCAGTCATTATATATGTATAATTTCCTAAATGGCTTGCCATAATATACATACTATATTATATATATATATACATACACACACTCTTGGGCAGAAAATGAGGCAAACCCAATATTACAGAAAATTAAGCTTTTAATGGTCTGAACAAAAATCACTGGTCAGGGAAATGAACCAGAAGTAAAGAAGCGCTCCTGAGGCGTCGGCCTTCTTTTGCTGGTCGATGCTCGTTGCTGAAACTGTTGGGGGGAAAAGCTGGAAACAGGGAATTTCACTTACATAGTCTTCTGATATGCAAAGAAGAAATCAGGAAAAGAATGAAATGTTTAAATAATATAAAATTGAAACTAACGTGTCTGGGGGTTCAAAGTTTTCCAAAATCTCTTCTGTTTGAAGACTTGGAACAGTGAAACAACAAGGACTCTTCTTTCTGTAAAAAGCCGTCTGCAAGTTTACCCACAAGCCTTCAACATTTAAAGGAAATCAAAGGAAACGTTGCACCACACCGATTTACTTTATCTATTTGTTTCATTCTTCTCATTTTCCTGACCAGTGATTTGCTGTTGAGGCCATTAAAAGCTTAATGTTTTGCAATATTGGGTTTGCCTTGTTTTTTTAGTTCTCCACAGTGCAAGTTTTCAGAACCCATGAATAAACTGCCTGCTATTCACGCCGCTTTAACATTCGCAGTTCCATGATTGTAAGTTCCATAATTTCCCCATCAGCATTAAACTTGAATTTGAAGGTAAACAGTGAAATGTTCACATATTTTTTTCCTAGCATAATGTTTCAGTTGTTATATTTAACTCATCAATGTTGGTCAAAATGCAAATAGCGTGTTATATACAGGGAGTTGAGGCAGGATGCATGTGCAGGCAAAAAAGTTTATTTACAAAGTAAATATATAAAACAGGCAGGCAAATCCAAAATGTATCTAAAGTCATGATAGGGGTATAGCGAAGTGTCAAGCGAGGAGCAAGCCAGGATTACAAGGGCAATACCGACTTGACAGCATGCGCACCAAACAACATCAATACCTTGTGATCTGTTTGTGTCCAAAGGGTCCTTATGTTGTACTCAGATCGGATTTGATTATTTTGACGGTTCACATTCATAATTACAGCGATCTGTATCTGACTGCAATGTGAACGCATCTGTCCTCTGAAATGTCACACACTGATGGTCCACAATGTGGACACTGACATGTTTTTGAGTCATCTGCGTCATCAACAACAGAAAACATATTTGTGAGGCGACTCATGGTATTACGTAAAACTGATAAATGGATGCTAGTAGCTAATATTCTTTGACAAACAGTTGAGGACAAACAGTTGGTCAGCTGTAGCTCTCCTCCGGTGTAGTTTTGCTGTGCTGCCGGTGTTCTGATGATTGGTGCAGCTTAATGAAAAATGCTACTGACAGCAGAGAATAAACTCCATCTTAGCTGTAGCCCTTACCCTAACCCTAAGACTTAAAGCTTAAAGTTAACCGTAACATCTTAACTTTAAACCTACCACACAACCGCTAAGTAGCATATCTCGATAGGTTGTACAAATGGACAGAACAGCATGTTGGCTGATGACGAAACGCTCAGCGCATGTGTACGGGTAAAAAGACTTCCCATCTATTTCAATTTCAATTCAATTTATTTATATAGCACTTTTAACAACAGACATTGTCACAAAGCAGCTTCACAGAAGTATATAGATTC
>JAQQZR010000018.1:17290145-17306773 GCA_030068235.1 Notoglanidium macrostoma
GTCGGCCCTGTGGTGGACTGGCGACCTGCCCAGGGTGTACCCCGCCTCTCACCCCAAGATGCTGGGATTGGCTCCATTTGTTTCTTACATTAAACAGAGTTTCTAATATTATTAAATTAAAATCAAACCATTATTTCATTTATGTTCAGTTTGGTGCTCTGGAGTCTGGGAAAGGTTATGAGGCCATTCGAAGACATTTGAAATTTATTTCAAATAAAAAAATTGAGAACATTTAGGATAACTTCCAATTTTTCTAGGATTGGCCTAGGGTTAGGGTTGGGGATGGGGTTAGGGTTAGGGTTGGGGATGGATTCAGCATTCCCTCTTTAACACTCAGGCGTTAATAGAGCAGTGTGTGTAAGGGTATGAGTGTGTGTGTGTGTGTGTGTGTGTGTGTGTGAGTGCAAAACCATAACTTTAACTAGAAAAGAACATTTTCTGAGGGAAAAGCAGACTGATTAATCAAGTTCCTGTTGTTGATATGGTTTTCCAGTTTTATTGTATTTCAGTTGGTTGCTGGGGTGTTGCCAGGGGGTTGGTATGGTATCCCATGGTATGGTATGGTTGCTAGCATGTTGCTTGGCTGTTGCTAGGGTATCCCAGGTGGTTGCTAGGTTGTTGCTTAAAGGTTGTTATGGTAAACAAACATAATGCTTTTCTTTATATTTTTTTCTCTAAATATAATGCTTCTCATTTAAAACAAAAAGTTCCTTTTTGGTCTCATCCATCCACAGAAATGTTTCCAATAGTCTGGCTTGTCCATGTGATCTTTAGCGAACTGTAGACGGGCAGTAATATTCTTGGTCGAGAGCAGCGGCTTTCTCCTCGCAGCCCTGACATGCACTATAGGAGCCTCATTTACGTTCATTTGTTATTCACTAATTCAGTGATTTTTCTACATGTGTGTCTGTGAGTGTGCACCCTCCATAGGTGGTGAGGGCGCTGCTCTATAAGCCAGAACTTCTCATGGTGGGGGAAGGCGGGTCACAGCAGAGACCGCCACTGACCTCGGCCTTGACCTCAACGTGGTAGCGCCTGCTGTGGAAAAGCATCCACATTGCTACGAGCTAAAAATAAGACAACTACTAAATTTTCTTTTTATATTATGTTTATTTTGCAATAAAATGACAGTCGACAGCAAGCACCCTTTTTTGGATTTATTTCTGGCCACTTCACACATTGTTGTTCATCGGTCTCCTGATGGTGGACTCATGAACATTAACATTAGCTTATGTGAGAGAGGCCTTTAGGTGCTTAGAAGTTACTCTGGGTTCCTTGGTGACCTTGTGGACTACACGCCTCACACGCCTTGTTCTTGGAGTGATCTTGAATCTACTCCATCTGTCTGACTGTGGAGTGGTGGAGTCCAAACTCTTTACAGGTGGTTTTGTAAACTTTTCCAGTCTGATGAGCATCAACAACTCTTTTTCTGATGTCCTCAGAAATCTCCTTTGTTCGTGCCATGATACACTTCCGCAAACACGTGCTGTGAAGATCAGACTTTGATAAATCTCTGTTCTTTAAATAAAACAGGACACTGCTCAACACCTGATCGTCATCTCACTGACTGAAAACACCTGACTCTAATTTCACCTTCAAATTAACTGCTAATCCTAGAGGTGCACATACTTTTACCACTCTCAGACATGTAATATTGGATCATGTTCCTCAGTAAATAAATGACCAAGCATAATATATTTCTCTCAGGTGTTTAATTGGGTTCTCTTTATCTACTTTTGGGACTTGTGTGAAAATCTGATGATGTTTCAGGTCATATTTATGCAGGAATCTAGAAAATTCTAAAGGGTTCACAAAGTGCAAAGCACTGCTGCACAGTTCCTGTTGTTTTGTGTCTCAGTGACTGATCAGATCTGACAGGAAGTGAAGGAGCTGCTACTCCTGTCTTCATCCCCATGTTGAGTCTCAATCATGTTCAAATGTTTTTCCTCTCCCAAACTGCGCACAGAAAGTAGTCATTAAGCTTCTCCAATTCAGCCCTGTCATACACCCTCCCCATCACATTAAGACGGAAAGCACTTAGAGTCAGACTGCAGTTTGATCCCGTGTCCATCATCCCTTGACTGTGTGCTGGTTTGTGTTTGTGGAGCAACTCGGTATTTTATCTTCAGCATCACAGAATTCCCTGATGGTTCCTATCGATTTTCCGTAATGGTCCTGCAGCCGCATTCCAGACTCAAATCTGTATTACAGCAGCACACACGGGGGGAAAGTGAATGGGTTTATGGCTTTAGAGTAACATTTCAGTCTTTATTTACACTCGCACTATTTCATTTCTATTAAGAGAAACGGGAACATGGGATTAATCCATATGTAAATCAAACAAATAGCATTTTTCCACGATTTGTGTGTGTGTGTGTGTGTGTATAAAAGCGAGAGAGAAAATTTAGACAGTTGCTTTAAAAAACAATACAATAGAATCAATAAACCCTTATTTGTTTGTTTGTTTGTTTGTTATAATGGGGCCAAGGCTGAAACAGAACTCTAAATGCCCATATCTGCTTTAACATCTGCTTTAACTCCGCCTTCTCATTATCTCGTCACATAATCGTGTCTCCACTAGATCCTGATAAAAGTTTATGTCCTGTGTTGTTGATTTTATTTATTATTATTAATGATTATTAATGTAGTTATACACAGACACACAGCCCTTGCGCGGGAATGGAAAGGTGATTTTCCTTTCCTTCTCATCAGACATTCCACTTTTTCGGGCCTTCTGATTAATAATTTAAATGATTTCAGCTGTTTATAAACGCATGCGTCAGATCAACATCCTGTTTCTGATCTGCCTCGTCCATGAAGTTGGTAATCTGATCTCAGATCAGCTCTAATGGCTTAATACTCTTCACATCCACACACACACACACACACACACACAAAGACAGAGAATGTGAGGTGGGAATACACACTGAATCGGAAGAAAGTGTCCACTTGCACATTCATTCACACCTACAGGCACTTTATCTTAGCCAATCCAACTACCAGGATGTGTTTGGTGGGCGGAAACTGGAGAACCGAGACGACACCATACAGACAGAAATCTGAGCTCAGGATCAAACCGAGACCCAAAACTCTGAAGCTATGAGACAGGAACGCTGCTCACTCGATCACCATGACCAACTCCTCTTTACCGTTACTTAACTATTACTGGTTACTCTGTCAAATCTCTGATTTGTTCCTCATTTTCCAGCTTCTCTATTTCTAATAATTATTATAAAAAATCAGTAATAATCATTTACACTAAAATTTAGCTTTCACAAATAATCATGTGTGTGTTTATAGAGTTTTTCCTCCTGGTCCTCTAGCTCTGATTCTGCTGCCAGCTTGTGTTTTTTGTGCTGAATGTCCTCATTAAACACACTCACATCCTGTCTCTCTGTTGCTGATGTGTAATTTATTATCTATATAAACTGTGATTCTACAAATTCACCAAACACAATCTTATCATCTAGTGGTCAAATATTTAAGAGCAAACAACTTTGACTGGAGAAAATACATTTTTTACTAATTTACAGGTTTAAACTTTACATTTACTATACTAAAGAGTTAAATCACTTAATGAGTTTATAATATTTAAATATTTAAGAATAAATGGAATGACACAAAAACCAAATAAGGAATAGTAAAAAACCAAGAAAGAGAATAAATACTAATTGGAATTTTCAGCTCAGTGTTAATGTTTAATGTTAAAGACCGAAACAGTTTTGGATAATAAATGATGTCTTCTTGAAATTTAGCTAACTTATTGTTATTCTTTTCACCAGATGAACGTATCTGTAAACCAGACACAAAATGAGATGTGTGTGGACATTGAGATCAGTCCAATTAGCGACTTGCTAATAGGCATCTACATCACTGCCCTGGTGCTTGGCTTGGTGTTTAACCTGCTCACAGCATGGCCCATCATTCAGCAGATCCGCAAGAAGAACGTGCTGGGTGTCTACCTGCTTAATCTGTCTATCTCAGATGTCCTCTACATCCTCACCATGCCGCTGTGGATCATTTACTACTACAACGACCACAAATGGACGCTTGGCCCCAACCTGTGCAAGCTAGCTGGGTTTGTTTATTACTCCAACATGTACATCAGCATCTATCTGCTGTGCTGCATCTCCATCGACCGCTGCCTGGCCGTCACCTTTCCTCTAAAGATTAAGACTTTCCGCCGGTACAGGTACGCATGGTTCATCTCGGGGTTCATCTTCATCCTCACCACCTGCCTGCACATCCTGGTCATTTTAATGGACCAGGTGACAAACCCTCTGGATAAGCATCGACGGTGTTACGAGACGTTTCCCATGACGGAGCGTGTGGCAATGTTTAACCTCCTGCGCGTGGTCATCGGCTTCCTGCTGCCACTGCTGGTGTTAGCCATGTGCTATTTTCAGATCTTCAGGAAGGTGAAGGAGAGTGTGGGGTTGGACAATCAGGGCAAGCGCAAAGTCAAGCTGCTGTCTGTGGGAGTCATCACCATCTTCTTGGTCTGCTACGCCCCCTACCACATCCAGCTGCTCATACGCTCCATCGCTTTTTACTACTTTAATGTTAAGCGTTATTGTGAATTCGAACAGGCGCAGCACTTTTATTTCTCTGGGACACTGGCCATGTCGAGCCTGAACAGCGTGGTGGACCCTCTGCTCTATGTGTTAGTGAGTAACGGCATGAGGGAAAGCGTACGGCTCTGCTGTGGGACGAAATCCTGCAGCTGCTCATAAACTGTCACAAAACACGGACTGGAGCTTCAACACTGAAGATGAAACTCAGGAACTCCAACAGACTTGAACTAAATGTGAGCAAATCCACCTGCTGGAAATGTGATAGCACATGGACATGATAAAGGAACTCACTCCTGCTTGCACTTCAATTCCCTCCAGTGTGGAGCTCATTGCAGTGACCTTTAACCTTGAGGCTCTGCCCACAAGTGTCCGAGATCACATGAATGCTGTAATCTGATTGGTCACTGATAAATGTTCATCATAAGTATTAAAGTTATTAGTGTTTAGTTTGAATCAGTGGGTTTCAGAGGATAAACTTTTGGCTGTCTGACATGTCAGTCACATGGTCTATTCCTGTGAAAGGAGACGGGCCTTCCCCATGTTTTTATGACTAAAAGTACCAAAACATTTTGTAGAGAAAATTGAGCTTGTAGATTGATAACACAGAATCCAGAAGAGGAACCAAGACGAACCGGAACAGTTCAAGAACAAAGAGCAGCTCTGTGTGTGTGTGTGTGTGTGTGTGTGTGTGTGTGTGTGTGTGTGTGTGTGTGTTCATTAGTCAGGAAATTAAGCAAATTGTGCATTGTAGTGTATAAGCATTCAGCCACAATCAGCAGCTTTTTAAGCTGAAATATACTCTAAGAAAAACCCATCATGGTTTGTATAACATCACACAGAGGAAGTTCCAGTTTCCTAATAAACCGGATCTCACTGTCATGTGTGCAGGGTTGGGAGGGTCACTTTAAAAGTCACTTTAATTACCTGCTAAAAATGTCGTCAGTAACTGAATCTAATCACCCCAAAATGAGAGTAATGTAACTGATGGTGTTCCGTTACTTTTGGAATCCCTCAATACCAGATATGAGGATGATGACGGCGTTTTCTCAGCTGGAAGCAGAACCTGCTCTGTACTGTGATGTTGTTCCCCTTTTCTGATTTAAAGACTAAATAATGGTGAAATTTCCACACAGTGAAGACGTGTTTTCACCAGAGGCCTGATAGTGACTTGATGATGTCGTGGCAATTCGGGACCAAATCCGGAAAGTATACAAAATTACCAAGAGTCAAAATTATAATGATAAAACGTTTAATTAGTCCACGAAAGCAGTAACATGTACACACAGACGGTGACCGGGAGAGAGAGAGACCCCGCCCAGGTATTTCTTGGGTATTTATACTGGGCTAGATGTACATCATTACTATTTTCCTCACCTTTTAGGGGTGTAACTCATTTTAGGCGACCCTGCTTCATCACGATCACTTTCCGAGAAATACACTGCACCCCTTACTAAGAGGGGTGAGGCTCCGCTTAGCTTTAGCTTTAGTCTATAATTGGGGCCCTCTAAGTTTTGGTCATGTGATTTTCAGATGCAGCACTGTCACCTTTTATGAACCACAATTACAGTGTATCACATTGCTAGATGTTTTGGTACTTTCTACATCCTCCTGAGACCATTACATTTCTCATCAATTTTATTGTTATTCATGCTTGGATTATATGGATTATAAACTAAAGCTTTGCGCTTAAGCACTTTCGCCATGTGTCATTGTGTGTGTGCATAGACTCACAGCAAGGGGAAGGGGAGCCGCACATAAGGTGTCGGCCTCGCATGGGGCACTTATTTTAGCTCATCACGTCTAGGCAACCTGTCTGGTTTCAAGTCAGATACGTCTCCTACTTCAACCAATTTTCAAACTTTTGCTTGATCTTTATGACACCCTGTGATGAACTAGCGCATCGATATACACAAACAAAATTCTGGTACAACTTGTTTAGCTCTGATTTCACTCCAGACCAGAGTGGGGATATGAGACGTGGGACGTGCTGTAATGTGGCACATGTGCAGGTAGTTTTTTTCTTTGTTTTTTTTAGTATATCGCCCTTATTTAGAGCTTAGACTACTGATTATATTGATTATCAATTAATATAATTGAATCTGTTGATTATTCTTCACTGATTATTCAATTAGTTTTATTTAAAAAATATATTGTATACAAAAGATCTTTATATAAAATATTTATTTGCAGCATTTTAATCAGAACTACTACAGGACTTTTCCTGAACTCGGCTTAATTAAACAGCAGGTCACTAATTACAGCATTAGTGTCATTTATCAGATAATCAGTCACAGCATGAGAACATGATCAAGTGCTCATGTGGACCGTAGTGTCCAGCATGAAAGTGTACAGCAGTTTCTGTTAGCACTTTTTAATCACGTACCACACTTTTTGCAGCTGTGTGTCTGTATTTCAAACAATTTCAAAATAAAGATAAAATAAATATCAGCTGCCTGTTTCTCTCACTGAAACTGAAAGTTCATTTTGCTTGACGTGTGCACACACGTGCGGAATCGACTCCAAAGATTTGCATTTGACTCTTAGTTTAGTGAATCGACACGAAAGCAGGATGGAGACACAAAAAACATACATACAGTATATTGTGTATGCTAATAATATACAATTGTTTATCAGTGATGGGTTGGAAAAATAGGCTACTATATTTTACTATATATATTAATATTACTCACATTAAAACAGAAGTTATGTCATGAGGTCAGCAGGGTAGTGTACTGTAAAGTGTTTCATACTGTAGAGAAAGTCCTGCTGATGTTTCTGCTCCTCCATTTCACTCTAACGTGTGTTTATGAAGTGACGCAGCGCGTGCGCAGTGTTTCATAACGCAGCTGAACTAATAATGAAATTGGCAATTATTTTTATTATCGATTGTTATTGATTTTGTTGATTAGTTCTTGCAGCTCTTATGCATTTTAAAATTGTAATCCTGTAAATAATCCCCGTTTTTCCAAAAAGTATCAGTAATCTGTTTTTTTTTCTGTAACTTTAACAGAATAGTTACCTTATTCGTATCCTAATTACATAACACTGTTCCATGTATTCCAGGAATAAGACTAATCATGTTCATGTCAGTTAAAGGAGACGGATGCTTTGTGTTTTTGTGTATTAACTTTTTCTTTTCATCACTTTTAAAATTTGTAATATTTTTTAAAATAGAATTTTTTTAAAAATTAGATTGTTAAAAAAAAAAAAAATCTTTCATACACTCCTTATTTCCAGCTTTGTGTGCATTATTTATTAACAACAGTTTTATTTTACCAATGTATGCCTTTATTATAAAAGCATATGTTTTAGGAATAAAGTGTGTGTGTGTGTATGTGCGTGCGCGCGCGCGAATATAACCATGAGCTCTGAGAAGATGAACCCTGAGATCTTAAACTGTTTGTGTTTCCGGTTCCCGTAAAAGCCATCATCTGTGGAGCACCGATACGATTCACCATGGCAACTGGTGAGGAAAAAAAAAAAAAAAGAGAGCCCCATTTTGAATTTTTCTGGAAAACATGTCATTCTACTTAAGTGTAGGGAGCCTTTAGCACATGCTGACTGTAATGGTAGAATTAAAAAAAATAATTTTGAAACACCTAAAATAAAATGAAAAAGATCATTGTGTAATGTAAATTGAAATTTGCTGATATTTTACACTCTAATGATTACGTAGCACATCTAATCAGGGTCTCAAATTCCCTCTCAATGTAAGGCTATGTGATTTAATCCAGCTTCAACATCGATCAGGTTAAGGAGAAAGGACAGAGGTAATTGCCAGAAACGAAGTGTTTGATGAAGAAAACCAGCCAGCGAGCAGGCCGGGGTCACAGAGTCCGTTACCATGGTAACTGACCCAGAGTTTGACTTCTCTTTCTGGAACAGCAAATCCAGAGTTTCCCACATCTCAGGGTTAACAAACAGAGTTTTCACTGAAGCTGCTAAACCCCCCAGCTGTATGATGTGTGGAAAGAGCGCCCTCTGCTGCCTGAGAGAGAATGTACAACAACATTAACAAAATTAATAGCCAGGAAATGGTTTACTCTCCAGCTTTGTTTATTGCCTGTGTGTGTGTGTGTGTGTTCACTGTGATGTCGCCATGATACTGGACACACCTGTGGAATAAACAGAAAACACACATCACCTGCTGCTCAAATAAGTCTCAATACACTCAGGCACTGAGTGGTGTGCAATTAAAGCCTAGAGTATTAGATAGTGAACTTAATGGGACTAAGTATGTTACAGAACTGATAATAAAAATTAATAAATGAGTGGCACAGTAAAAACAGAGGGAGGAATGAAGAGAAAAAGGGATGAAAGGAGCAAGAAATGAAAATAGTGAAGAATGAAAGGAGTGAGGGATGAGTGAAGGGTCTCACTGTCAAAGTCTATCTTCTCCACAATGTTTTTGGGTTTAACGCTCTCCTCCTGATTATAGATGAAGATCCGACCATCATCATCCTCCATCCATCCGTACTTATTCATCCACACCTTCACTTGAGTGTCTGACAGAGAGAGAGAGAGAGAGAGAGAGAGAGAGAGAGAGAGAGAAGGGGGGGAGAAACAGAGAGAGACCGAGAGAGAGACCGAGAGAGCTATGTAAGTATGAAAGTGTAATATTAAATAATCCAGAATATGAACTCTAAACTCATTACAGGCTGTGGGATTTAAGCCACTACAATGAGCTGTGTGTGTGTGTGTGTGTGTGTTACCAAGTGGGTCTCCTAACATCTCCGCTAACAGCCGGTGCTCAATGGTCTGATACGTGATTCCTACAACATGGCAGATAACTAACACACACACGCAAACACACACGCACGCACGCACGCACAATGAGTGTTCACTCTGTGGTACAGTAATTTTACACTCTAACATTCATAGTAATTTACCAGTAAATAGTTTATTATAAATGAGGTGTAAGGAACTGACGGCTCCCCATCATCACCATCACCCCCCCCAATCCTATACAAATATCTGTGTACGTGTACGAATACTGAACACACATTTACGAACAGAGTCCTCAAAGCCTGTGATCCCATCAATCAGCTCCTTGTTTTCCTCCAGACTCGCCTGCAACACACACACACAAATCTCTTAAAATTAACATGCTGGAATGAACATGCATGAATGTGTATACACGAGTGTGCTGGTTAGAGGGGTGTGTGTGCTACCCAGAAGCTCTGAAAGTGACAGGTCTCCAGCAGGTTGCCGAGGTAGAGGATCTGTCTGATTGGTCGCTCCTCCTGCTGTGGGCGTGGTTAAAGAAACTGATCCAGAAACAGAGAGTTTAATCCAATGTGATTAATCTGTGTAATTTCAGCGGTTTATGGTTATTTCTTGTCACACTGTATACCTGAGGTAATGTAGCAGAATATTAAATTTATGTGCCTCCATCACTGCTTTCGTATCTGTCGCTTGAATTTGCTCTCCTATTGGTGGATTTTAGAGGAGTGTCATAGTGGCACTCACACAGACTTCAATCACAAATTTATCACACTGACAGAAACTTGAGCGTCACGTAACAGCTCAAACTCGAACAACTCAAGACCAAGTAATTCTCTTCACGAGTCAGCAACACCAGGCTGAAAACCACACAGCCTGAAGCCGAAATTATTTCCCGCAGCAGCTCTCAACATGAAACAATACTGCATTAACACACACAACTAGCGCAGTGTAACTGTACCAGCAAAGGGACGTCAGGGTGTGCGTGTGTGTATGAAGGATACATGAGGCTGGTCGATCATACACTTGCACAGAGTGAAGTCGGTGTGTGGGAGATTCGTTAATGCCTTCAGCAGGATCTGTGATGTCACACTAGTCTGAAAGTAAGCAGGATTAAACTGGTACCTGCACAAACACAAAAAAAAACAAAAGTGTTACATTCAGCATCAGATTAGCTTGATCATGAAATAAAACATATAAACCATTAGAAATCTGTGTGTTGCTCAGTGCCAGTGTTCAGGTGTGAAATTAATCTCACAGTTTGAGCACAGCCAGATTAGCCTCCAGGTCATAGGCGTTTTCTCTTGCCTGAGTCTCAACATAACGCTCCAGTGTGGACAAATTCTCTGGATTATACCTAAGAAATAAAATAAAACACATTAACATTACGAAAAGAGGGGGAGATGGAGATATCTATTATTTTCTCTCTGCTCTCTGTTTAAACTAATTAAAGTCACAGATTTATGTCTGAATTGAACTCTAATAAACTCCATTACTTTTAGTCAAACATTTAAACAATTTAATGCACGAAATCTCCAAAACAGAACATTTTGTTCACAATAAAGTAAATATTCATATATTAATGAGACACTGCTAAGTAAATAACACTGTATAGTTTAATCTGTCTAAAAGGCATACAGTTAGCATTAGCATGTTAGCTCTTTATTCAGTAAACTCACCTGTCGATGCCTCTTAAAAGTTTAGCGACATTCGCGCGCATTTGCTCAAAAGATGTGGCCATATTTAATAAAAACCCCAGCTGCTGAAATTATGTACAGGAAAGAATAATGGAAATAAAACCAGAAACTCCACACGTGGAGACCGGAACAGTGCAGCAAACCACACCGGAAGTGACAGGAAAGAACCGGAAACAGTCCGACAGCATAAAAAGTCCGGGAGAAACAAATAGCGGCCCATTGTGTGTGTACATTGTTTGTGTATTATTATTATTATTATTATTATTATTGATAGTAGTAGTATTTCTAGCCTATAAAGAATCGAATACATTTTTAAAAGTTCTTAGTTGTTGAGCGGCATTAGCTATATCTGAAATAAAAATCCACCGAACAAATATAATAAAATGATAAATAAAAGCTGAGACAGACAGGGCTGTGGCGATGTATTTATATAGTGCATATATACTTTTTAAATCGTTATATCTAAAACAAATACTCAGTAAAGGTGATGCCTGAACAGCAAAATATTTTTTTCTGTGCCACAATACATATTTATCTATACATAAAAATATAATAGAATATATTATTATTTCACATATATTCCCTATTTTAGGCTGAAATGTGGCATTATGTAAAAGTTCATAATTCTAACAAATTATTACATGTTTATTTACAGCAGGTATTTGTGCTTACTAAAACATGTAATAATTCAGTTCATCCTGATTCAGGGCCTGTTCTTCATCGATATAGAAAAGATAGAAATAAGACAGAGGAGAAATCAGACCAAACAACTCTTTTATTTATCTATCAAATTAAATCTGACACCATACACTTCATACAAAAAAGGTAGAAAAGCCTGAGCAGTTACCTGCTAATGATATACTGATTAACACATGAGCTCAGAAATAAGTCAAATTAAAAATGAAACAGTCATGTGTGTGTGTGTGTTTATGAATCTGTCTCACTGTTGGAGAGAAAGACACAAATAAGGTGGAGCAAAAAAAAAATCATTAATATTTTATTTTACCTTTAAACTCGTAAAAATGTGACACAGTTTTGCACTGAGATTAAAAATAATAAAAATATAAAAGCACTCAGTAACACACACACGAAACACACACAGTAGGAGAGTCTGCGCACCTCTACAGACAGTGATGAAGCTCTCTAAAGACACCCAATAACCCTAATAATGCAGATTTTACCCACAATCCCACACCAAACCTACATCCAACCAGGAGCCTCCATGTGTTATACTCAGAGGTTTTCACTAAACACACACACACACACACACACACCTCTGACGTTTAAAGAGTCACACACTCAGAGGACAGGAGGAGAGACAGACAGATACACAGTGAGAGACACCTTGTGTTACATCGACATGAGTGTGTGTGTGAATAGGATACTGTGTGTAATTAAAAGTGTGTGTACATTTTTGTAATAGCGTGTATGTGCATGTTAAGCACGTTCTCCACGGATGCGGCGTGCCAGCTGGATGTCTTTGGGCATGATGGTGACACGCTTGGCGTGAATAGCACACAGATTAGTGTCCTCAAACAGACCTACCAGGTACGCTTCACTCGCCTCCTGTATATATACACACACACACACACACATTAATAATCACGGTGATTAGTGAGACTTTAATTCCTTACTGCTTCAGATTCATTCAGGATCAATAAAGTCTATTAATTATGGGTACTGTGTTCTGATAATATATTTGTATATGTTTTTTGACATCATTAAGTCTGTCTCCATTAAATACTGTATGTGTGTGTGTGTGTGTGTGACCTGCAGGGCTCCAATGGCAGCACTCTGGAACCTCAAATCGGTTTTAAAGTCCTGTGCAATTTCTCGGACGAGTCGCTGGAACGGAAGCTTCCTGATCAGCAGCTCTGTGGATTTCTGATAACGCCGGATCTCCCGCAGCGCCACAGTGCCAGGCCTGAACACACACACACACATATATATGAAATACATCATATTAGCACTACACCAGAAGAACCCTGGGCATGTGCTTCACCTGTAACGGTGCGGTTTCTTCACCCCTCCTGTAGAGGGTGCACTCTTACGAGCCGCTTTAGTGGCAAGCTGTTTACGGGGAGCTTTTCCTCCTGTGGATTTACGAGCTGTCTGCTTTGTACGAGCCATAACTGCTCAAAATCACCTGAAACACACACACACACACACACACACACACACACACACACACACACAAAGGGTAAAGAGCAGTTATACACCATTAAAAAATTATTTTACATCCCAACAAATGTTTTTCTGTAATTCTGGAGGAAGACCACATATCTAGATCAGTGATGTACTGTTATGTTACTGCAATTTTTTAAATATGCTAAATGTGTCACAGTGTTTCAAAAAAGGGATATAATAATAATAATAATAATAATAATAATAATAATAATAATAATAGCGCTTGGATGCATATAGAAAACTATAAATCACTAAAAACTCCGTAATGTGGACTGTAAATAAATAAACAAACGAATTCACATTCACATCCATAGAGTGCCAATCCCAGCACCCAATCAAACGGCTCGCTACAACATTTTAACCAATCAGACTTAAAGGCGGGACAAACTCATCTCTTAACAAATGAACGCGCAATCAACGGTTTCCGTCACCGCTCATTTGCATGTCCCCGCCCCATCAAGCCTGATGTAATGGCTGCTCAGGAGACGCTGAAGAACGAAAATAGCAGTTTGAAGCTCAAACGGATAATAGAGCATTTTATGTCAAAATACGAGTTTTGTATTCACTATTTATTAACTAAATATATTACCAAACACTTTTACTAATCCATAGAGCCACTGTTAAGATGAAATATCCGCTCAGCTGTGTTTTAATTGGAAGAAAAAGTGGATTAATGAAGGGTAAACGGGGCAGGACGAAGCTGCTCTTCATCGCGAGGCCGTTTTAAACTAACAATCCATTTTTACTTATTTATTTTCCTCTTACATCGCCTGTAATAATGATGCTTATTAAATTAACTAATTGCACATTTTGTTTATTTGACTGTTTTTTGTGCTAATAACGACTAAACCCAAACTCACCTTGTGTGTTTATGCGGAAAGCGAAGAGACGTTATTATGCCTGAATGTCGTTTTTAGTGATTCGTTGTAACGTTGTAAGCGTTGGTTTTATACCACCCGTATTCCGGAAAGCCCCGCCCCTTGATAGTGGGATAGTACTGGCGTTCAGAACACAAGCCATCCTCTGATTGGACTGTATTACAATCAATTTCAAACACAAGCCAATCCTCATACAGGAGGTAATGTTTGCCAGAAATACGGGTGTAAAAAGTACCGCACCAGAGAGGAACTGTTTGAATCTAAAATGGCGGGACTTTCCCATAATGCATTACGGCCAGTGGCAGCGTTTGACAATTCCTGTGATGCTAATTATAATCTTAGATTAGTTTCCTTAGTTTTTTTTTTTATGATATCATTTTTATTTTACTGTAAAATTAAAGAATTAGGAACTATGATGTAATTAGTGTTCTATCACTAAAAGAATGAAGAAGTACAGAGAGAAGTTTAATTTGTTAAACAAACTAAAACACTTAATAATACATTAAACTGAAGCTCATTATGAAGTAAATTCTTTGGAGTTTTTATTAAATAAAGCAAATGAAGAATTATATAAAAGGATGCCAGCAAACACCAAAATACCAATTTACCAAATGAAGATGTAGGGAAAAAGAATTAAACCATTCAGTTTTTGTCCTCAGGTTTTTTTTTTTCTGTAATAGGTTAAAAATTAAAGTGTCTTTAAAAGGCACATTAGTGAAACAATTTTCCACTGGTAAATGAACTGACTATGAATATTTGAGACTTAATACAAATCAGGAAAAGTGATTTGGGACAGGAAAGACAAAGACTAAAAGATTTACACTTCCCAAAAGCACTTTATGGCCAAGTCTCACCCTTTCTTCACCTGGATTCTGTAGATTTGTAGGGAAAAGCTGCTGCTGCAGTCACAAAGTTTCGTGTCTCATCCCAGGACTCTTATTCACAATCTGCTCAAAACTGAACATCAACACACTCAGTCAATACTGTTTATTTTTACACTTTAATGCTTTATAATTCCGTTAACCAATGTCACCTAGGTTTGCCAACTTTTTGAACTGTAAATAAGGAATATTGGGGTAAGCCTGAGCAGTTTTGACTACCGTAGACACATAACAAATATTTGTGATTATTTTGTCCAAAACAACGGGTCTATGCCTGCATTAAATTTCAGTACCAGACTTATCTAAAGATATAATATATGAATGCCCACATACTTGATTGTGAGAAATTCTATCCATACCATATATAATCATATCACGGAAACTGCAATGGCTTTCATTATTTACCACATGTCAGTATCTATAGTCCCATGTAGTAAGTTGAATTGAATTTGAAGTTCTGAAAAACTATATAAAAACATCATGTAACAAGTTCTTTTATTAGTACAAACAACAAATTGGATACAATTCAACTTCAGATTGGTGTGTAATAATTCATGAATTTTCTTTTAACAGTGCTAAACAACAGGGGTGGGTGGGGGTGGGGGGGGAGCTATTAAAGTCAACTGATGCTCCTGAGTGGCACAACAGAAAGTGGTCTCCCCATCATCCTGAGTCCAAATCCCAGTGATGCCATAGCCGCCCATGGCTGGGAGCTCAGAGAGCAAAATTGGCCTGTGCTCTCAAGAAGGAAGGGTTGGCTTTCACTCTGTCCAGTTGATACATGTGCATCCCCTGGTGATCAATTTAGGAAGAAAATCGGACAAAAATGAGAATCATATTCTCTGTTTGGCTAGTGGGACATGATAGACAGACTGAGGGAGAGCAGCAGGTTTTCCTTCTAACTCACTGCCCTGTAATAATATTGCCCTGTCTTATTAATCTAAACTGCAATATTTCTCTTCCACAGAATTTTAATGAATTGATTCTCAAAAATACAGAACAAAGTGCATCCTGTTTCGGTTCAATATGGAACACATCATTTAGTTTCCAATGACAGGATGATTCTGTAGTTTACAGGACAGTACGGAACCCTGGTTTCACCCAGAAGAGCTCCTGGGTCCCCGGTTTGATTCTGTGCTCAGGTTAATGTCTGCTTGGAACTTCTCATGTTTTCTCCAGGTCTGTTTCCTCATCGTTCTCGGTTTTCCTCCCACTCTTCAGAAACATGCAGTTAGACAGATTATCTATGCTAAAATCTGTATGTGTGTCTCTGTGTGTGTGTGCGTACATGGTGCCATGAATTGGTGGTGTGGGTATGAGTGATTATTCCCGGCTCATGCCCAGTGTTACCAGAATTGGTAATGGATCCCCTGTGACCCTGCTCAGGTGATGTGGTTACTGAAGATGAAACACTGATGATGGTTATGATGATGATGAATGAATAATGATGGTGATGAGGAAGCTGGTCAGTAGATGTAGGGCAGTAGTTTATATGGGACTCTCCTGCAGTATTCTCTCCATGCTGCTCCATGTTTCTCTTCACATATCTCCTCGATCTCAATGGCTCGCTCCAGCAACAGCCTCAGGCAGTGCAGTACAGGTACATACGGCAACACACTGCTGAACCCTACACACACACACACACACACACACACACACACACACACACACACACACACACACAGTTTA
>JAQQZR010000018.1:17306873-17316873 GCA_030068235.1 Notoglanidium macrostoma
CACACACACACACACACACACACACACACACACACACACACACACACACACACACACACACACACACACACGGCTGCTGATTCATTGATTTGTTACTTACAGATTGAGACAGAGATGAAAAAGACAAAAAAATATATTTTACAGCAAAAAAAGTGTTTATAGTGTTTCTTAGATGTTTAAAATTAAAATGATATTTGTTGAAGCCCTGTGATAGATTGGTGACCTGCCCAGGGCGTACCCCACCCCTCGCCCAAAGTCAGCTGGGATTGGCTCCAGCGTAAGCTCTATAGATAATAGATAATAGATAGATGGATGTATGGATGAATGTTATCAGTTCATAAGTTTGGGTCTCCTCTTTTGAATGTATTGACCGTGTAGTTCGCAATCATGTCTATTTTATTTTTAATATATTGAAAATACACTTAAAAATATCAAACTGCCTTACGAATGTAGTTCCATTTACTGGGACGTTTTCTGCCACTGTCCTGAATCACTCTGGTCTTCTCATCATCGGTGGGATCCATCTGCCATGTGGGAAACAGTGGAGTGTTCTGCAAAGAAACACAAAATGTCTTAAATTTACTAAAATTATAGAATAGTTGATTACTCATCAACTACAATTAATAATTCAATTTTTTATATTTCAGTTATTTTACTCACACCCCACACCCACACACACACACACACACACACACACACACACACACACACACACACAGTGAAATCAAGACCAATGTTGACAAAACTGTCTTTTGATTTATGATAGTCATGATAGTAATGTTATCGTACCTGCTTTTCCTCTGACTGATCTTTCATGTCTGTTTCTGATCACACTCTTCTGCAGATTGGAGAGTCACTAAACCAACATCACACACTCTGAAACAGAAATATTAATATATACACAAATTTTTATCAGGCTCAGTGACACGCCCACTGCTTCATCGTGAGAAACGAGATCTGCCCCGTCCTGCGGGGGAAATTAGATAAACACTCCAAAGAGTAATATCATCAGTCAAGTACACTATTTGTGTACGGAAATATTTTCCTGGGGATATTCTGCTGTGTAATGTGCTTCAGAGAGACAGTATCCACATTGTACTTCCTGCTGTTACTGTAAAGAGAAACGTAACTGAAAAACTTCTATCGTTTATCAACTACTGAAATGAGAAAAGCATTTAGAAAAAACCCCAGATAATATAGGCATGTGAATTTGGTATGTAAAGGTATTTATACTTTTAAAAAAAAGTTCAACTTTAAATTTTCTATTTAAAAACTAATTGCATTACCAGAAAAGCCCAGAGGAATGACACCAAAATCACTGTTGTGTTCTCTGGTTTTTGCTCCTTTGGATTTCACCCTGGAATAGTTATTGCTGCTCTGTTGAGAGACAAAGTTGAGCCTTTGTCTGTATTTGACCTTGTTCTTGGATTACTGATTTGGATTTGTCTGTCTCTGAGTTTTATATTAAAGTACTGAACAAGCTGTATTCTGCCTGTCCGTACCTGCACATGACAATTAGATTAAGGAACACAGTGAGGACTTGAACTAAACTTAAAAATGCATGTTAGCTAGATGGCAACTGTGCAAGCAAGCAGACTAACGTAATATCTTATAAAGCTTAACATTAATAAGGTAGCCTAACTAATAAATGTCCGTCGGGACAATGGCCATGGTACAAAATCCACCCTTGAAATAATTTATTCTCATGTAATTTGCTATATTATAATTGAATTCCTTTTGTTAGACGCGGGATTCGAAGCGAAGGTCTTTAATTTAGTTTTTAAAAGACTTGTTCTAGTCATAGTGATGCAGCACCGGCACATGCACACCTTTCTGAGGTGGAGGTGGTACATTTTATAAACCTAACCATAAATCCAGAAATAGCTACTAGCTTGAGTTTGTCCACGTGCGTGAACTTATTGAGAAAATCCTCTCACTTCGGTATCGGTGTAGCGGCTCGTTGGTCTAGGGGTATGATTCTCGCTTTGGGTGCGAGAGGTCCCGGGTTCAAATCCCGGACGAGCCCAAATTTTGGAACCCTGCATTTATGTTAAATTTATAATACTGTTGATTTGAGCCATTGTGTGAAGGAACATCACTAATAAACATAAACGATGCGACGTCACTGTGACTCAGGACTGAGGAAAATATGCACACAAATCTACACCAATATCTTGAACAAAAAAAATTAAAAAACATAATGTTGAGCCACAGAAACATTAAAATTGATAACACTAGCCAATTAGTTAACTGTAACAGAACAGGCTAATAACATGTGTTAGCATGCTAGTAAACTACCACATTAACCAGGACTGGCATTAATCTCAATCTGCAATTATTCAGGATAAATTAAAATACTTGTAATAGGCCATGTTTAAGTAAATAAACTGATTATTACCATTAGTTTGAAGGAAAAGGAAGTTTTGATTAGTTTAAAAAAGACTAGTATGACACAACGCCTTACAGATGTTAATTTTTCTTTGCACATCCTTGGTGGTGTTTCATTTATTTAAAAGACATTGTGCTGAATAATCTGTATAAAATCTGCCTGAATATCATTAACATGTTTGGCTAAATTATTACTATTAAACAGGTTTGGTGTTTGCATATTTTATTTAATTATTCTTCAATTACAACACATTTCTCCACTATTTATGTTTAATCTGTGGCGTGAGATCGTCGTGCTCAATGTTACACTGAAACGTCTCCCCCGGAAGTTATTACCTCTAAAAGCCGCTAGAGGTCACCCTTCAGTCTCCATTGTGTGAAAGAAAATATTTTTAATCGAGTAAATTCTGTCGGTTAATCCAAGTGAATTTAACTTTTTTTTTTTAAATAAAAACAACTAAGTCTATAGCCAGTTAGCTCAGTTGGTTAGCTCGTGGTGCTAATAATGCCAAAGTTGCGGGTTTAATCCCCGTATGGGCTAAAGAATAGTGCTTTTATACTTCATAAACATCTCAAATTTATGCATACATTCTCAATGCATCATGAGAGCAGTTCAGATCAGAGTTGGACAGAACCACATATTGTTCCCCATCAGCAGAATATAAATTAAGTGAATATGAATGTATATTAAATCTGAATGTCACATGACACTTACCAGTAAGTAAAGCACACTACACTAAACTGTTCACATACAATAAATAATTCAAGCTGATGGACTTGGACACAGTAGAGCAGTATGATTTATTCAATTTTATTCTCTAACATAAAAGTCTTCAATTGATTCTGTCAAGTTTCTGTCACTCCAGTTGGTTGTGTATGAGTGACAGGGAATGACCTGTTGAATGATCTGATCTGGAGGTTAATAGTAAAGACTAAACTGATCTGTAACAAACTTCCAGCGTGTGTGTGTGTGTGTGTGTGTGTGTGTGAGTTTGTAGTAAGTTGACTACATTATTTAATGCAGGTGGTGTGGACTGTTATACCAAATTCACATTTATTTCTGATATTATCAAAAAATGGCACTGATCAGAAACTACATGCTTTTCAAGATTTTATTCTGCATTAGCAATAAATTATCTTTTACAAAACAACATGAATCATCTGAAATTAGACACTTAGATTAATACAGGCTTAATACAGTATTACTTAACACAGGAAATCAGCCAGTGACCCAGAATGAACTTCTTTATCTATATAATCATGCAAACACGCACACACACACGCACACATGCACACACACGCACACACACACACACACACACACAAACACACACACACACATGCACACACATTGCACAAATCACTGCATATTGCATGAGCTTTCTATTTAAGGAAGCACTTACTGTTAAACCGGTTGTGTGTGTGTGTGTGTGTGTGTTTGTTTTATTGGGTTAAGCTTTTGATTGCAGGACATGCAAAACCTGCACTCCTCATTTTTCCAATTTTAAGCAACATTCCATACAACCAACAGTTTCTGTAAAACACACACACACACACACACACACACACACACACACACACACACACACACACACACACACATATGTCTCTCTTTTCCACAGAGGGTGAAAATAACTCTGCAGCGTCACTGAGGTGTGACTGAGCACATTCATAAGTCCTGAGTTTCTTAACTTTTGTTCGTTGTCAGCGGTATTGCAGTGTGTCGTCATGCAGCGTAAACAACAACGTCAGGTTTAACACAAGCAGCCATTCAAAACACAAATGCATTAATGTGCCTCGTCAACTTCCCCTCATCCCTGCTAAAGAATGCGTGTGACTGATGTTAGTGTGAAGAATAATTAGCTAGTAAGGTGTGAGAACCATGGAGTCGAATGGAACTGAAACTGTGTTGAGCATGACTGCATTCAGGCATTTATTTGTCCCTCTCTGTGTGAGTTAGAATGCTAGCTAATTAACACACTCGCTGCAGTAATGGTGTTCCTGCTCTACACTCGTGTGGTTTTGTCGTTATGGGAAGGAAGTAGATGAGGACACAATATTGGAACACACAGCTGATGTGTGTGACCTTTGACCCCATGATTCCACAAGTTTATCTGATACAGGTCACATGATCCAGGCTGAAGCAGTGGTGGGCCTTGTCCGTGGTGTGGCTCCTCAGAACTCCTGCTCTGATTGGTCAGTCCAGGTGGGTGTGTATGATGTGTTTTTGTGGGTCCAGCGCCCCCTGGAGGCCCCACCTCCCCCCTGAGCTTGCTGGATCCTCTCACACTCCCGTAGGTTCTGAGCTCGAATCTCAGCGCTCTTAATGTCCTCCACCACACGGCACGGGAACCAACCACGTTCTCCATCATGCAGACGCTCACCCATCATCCAGCCTGTGGGGGGAAGGGATGGTAGTGATGATTATTATTATTTTAATTTGCTTTATTTAATAAAAAAGAAGATTGAGAGTGCAGAAGCTCAATATTCCCTACAGAACTGACATCAACACTGACATCTAAATGTGAGTCTATGGAGGTCCTTTTGTGTGTGTATGTTTGTGTGTGTGTGTGTGTGTGTGTGTGTGTGTGTGTGTGTGTGTGTGTGTGTGTACCATCATTAGTCTCCTCGAGTACGAGCAGAATGTCAGCCATCTCCACTGACAGCTCATCAGGCTCCTGAGCTGAGTACGACTGAATACACTGCACCTGGGGAGAATCTGACACACACACACGCACACACACACAATCTTCCTATAAGCATTAATAATAAATAATATTTATTAAGTGTGTGCAGGAGTTTGTGTTGTGTGTGTGTGGTGTGTGTACCTGGTGTGTGTGCACTGGCTGAGAGGAATCGTGTTCTGCGGTTTGGGGTAAGAGCGCATATCCAACGCAGTTTCTCACTCCTGTTCAGAGCAGACAACACACACACGCACGCATGCACGCATGCACGCACACACACACACACACACAGACACACAGTTTTATGTGGATCACTTGTTGTAGGTTGTATAGTCTAGAGGATTAATATACATTCACTAGTGGTCACTGTGGGGATGTCAGTTAGTTAGGATGTAATAAGGTTAAAAAGCTGTAAAAATGTAAAAAGTATTTATTTTTCTTTTGCATTAATGGACTGTTAACAAAGGTGTGCGTAAGACATTTTTTATTTCCACCCGCTTCTGTTGTCCCTTAAAGTTAAAATATATATAATTGCATTCCGTGTGAAGGTGCACTTTCAGAACCGTGGGTTATGCGTCAAACTCCAATCACATTCAGCTAGTTTAGAGGCAGATCAGCAGACTGTACTGGAGTTGAACATGCCATTAAAACCATTAAAACCACACCATTAAAACCTCTAAGACGGTGATGTAGACATCAGATTTTCCATCCATTATGAAGCTGTAAGGAGTTTGTGTCCTGGAGGATGAGGATGGTTTCTTACATGACGAGGATGGTACAGGATCCTGCTACTCTTCCTGCCTTCATACTGAACTACTCAACATTTCTTAATGTGTTATAGAGTATATGCTCTGCATTTGTGTATTTTGTGTATGATACTATGTGTGTCAATGTGTGGGTCTCACATGCTGTTGCTCTTTAGCATGTAGCTAATTGGTCGCTCCTCTTGATTCTCCAGTAGTTTGAGCACAAATGCAAACGCCAATACCTGACCCTGATCCTCCATATCCTCAGTCCTCAACATGGAGCGACTGCATGAGTCCAACACCTGAAACTTCTCCCCACTTACATACACCCACACACCCACACACACACACACACCCACACACACACACATGTTTATCAATGACTGTATAAAAATGATTTTATACATTTCTCTTGATCTTTAGAACATATTTTTGGAAATTTGGAAATTTTTAAACACTGCCACTGAAGAGTGAAAAAGGTCCACGTCGTTCTTAACACTCTGATTAGTGAGTTACTTTGTGAGTTGGTGGAACTTAAAAATGTACTTAAAAAAAAAAAACCCAAAAAACAAATCTCTTCTGCTTGTTGTTATCTACCTTTTTTGCTTCAGAGGCTGTAGTGTCACTATTATTGTTTCGATAATGATTTTCCATAATTATTTGAACGGGCTGCCTTCCTGTGTCAGTTATCTGAGTGTTGTGAGTGTGTGTATCACACATTGATGACATCATGGCTAACCTGGAGCTGCGTTTGGTGATGAGCAGCAGGTTGTTGAACAGGAACAGGTAGAGGGGATGGAACAGTTTTCGGCTCCGCATGGTGCGAGTGCTCTTCGGCCCAGACATCTGCAGAACTTCACCCTTCTTCAGGAGCCAGCGGGAGTGAGATATCACTGGCACAGACTGGGGTCAAAGGTGAAAATCAGGGTCATTCTCTTCAAATGCAGTATCCTACCCACAATGTATTAGTGAACATCACATTGCTTTAAGGGTAATATTAATATTAATGTGTTTGTTTACCTTTGATTTGAACTCCAGAGTTTTCTCGATACTGATCAGCTCCTCAGTGCGGCTCATCTTCTTCACACCTTCATTACACTCCTTCACAATATAAAACACACACACACACACACACACACACACACACACACACACACACACATACACACCATGGTGAATGCTAATGTCAGACGGTAATACCACAAATTTACAATGTGAAGTTTCTGTAGGAAGAAATCTAAACTCTATTCTTAAACTCCAATGCTACCCCACACCCTAAACCCTGCAATCTACAACCTAAACCCTACATTCTAGTCCTCATGTTATCATGGCCACTGTTGGCCGAAGCCATCGCTGCAGAGCTGTTTACATCAACACAGCCATCTTCACAGTTTCTAAGTGTATGTTTAGGCTGTTAGTATAGGGCCAGCCTCAGCAGGAGCGAGTGGATTCCAGGTGTTGAGTTAGGGTTACAATTAGCCCCTTAAACCCTACATCCTACACCTTAAACCCTGCACACTTAAACCTACACCTTAAACCTTACACTCTACATCCTAAACCTTACACCATAAATCCAACACCCTACACACAACACCATAAGGCTACACAATAATACTAAATTTTGCTAATAAAACTCAAAGTTTTATGCTGGGCGATAATTCTACAAATTTGGTAGGCAGTTACCATGGCAACAATGAGACCAGACACGGCATTATTCACACGAGCACACACACACACTCACTCACCCTTTCAAGCTCCTGGTGAGCCTTTATAGCGTTCCTCTCTCTCTCTGAGTTCTCCTCCACCTTCTTCAGAATATTCTGGAACACACACACACACACATTATTATGCTTGTACCTGAATCTGACTGGATGATTGTGTTTGCCAGTATTTTGTACTTCATTGGCTGATTGACCCAGTGTCAGTATTTTAAGCATTCTGATTGTTACCTGCACCAGCAGTTTGAGTCGTGTGATTCGCTGGAAGGGGAGAATCAGAAATGAGGTGAAGGACAGACCTCTGACTTTCGGCTGATTCTCCAGAATGGCCATGTTCTCCTTGAATACAGGGTTCTCCTGTCTGTAACACACACAATCATATGGTTAAATCGTTAAATGGTCACACTTGGTTTTATAATCTCCTGCTATACATGAACATACACAGACACAGACACACACACACACACGCACGCACACACAGACACACACACACACACGCACACAGACATACACTCACACATACACACATATACACACACACACACAAACACACACAGACACACACACACACATACAGACATACACACACACACACGCACACAGACATACACTCACACATACACACGCACACAGACATACACTCACATATACACACATATACACACACACACGCACAAACACACACAGACACACACACACACACACACACACACATACAGACATACACACACACACACACACACACAAACACACACAGACACACACACACACACACATACACAGACACTCACACACATACACAGACACACACACACACACACACATATACACATAAACACAGACACTCACAGGATGCGTCTGTAGTTCTTCTCCTGATAAACCTGGTTGATGACATAACTGATAAAGACATCAAAATGGCTAACAGCATGATGATGAACGATGTCACAAACATCAGAGATCAGCAGTGACTCCTCAATCCGGTGCTCCAGATCCATCAGGAACCTGAAAAAAACATGCGTCATAAATAAAGATTTAGTCCATCACGAGCCTGAACACACTGCTATAATAAACAACCTAAACTGGATTAATAACAGGATAAATATAATAAACATAATAAACATAATAAATATGAAACCACATGCTGCTGAGTTCTGCGCTCTGATTGGTCAGAAGGTGTTGATTAATTCTCTGTAACAGTGGCTCTGACAGTAGTGCAGTTTTATATTAATGCGCTCGTTCTAATATAATATCGTTTTTATAGTAGAAATGTAAGGAAAACACACACACACACACACACACACACACACACACACACACACACACACACACACACACACCTCTCGCTCGCCTTCATGACATCAGCAATGTTGGAGAACAGGAAGTGCATGTCTGACTGGCTGAGTGTGTTGATGAGCAGTTGGTTCTGAAGGAAATGAGATTCCAAAAGCTCTAGACTTTTGTAATACGATGCTTCGGATGTCACCAGCTCAAACATTGCCTACAGGGAGTGAGACAAAGAGAATGAGAGACAGAGAGAGGCAGACAGAAAGAGTGACAGCAAAATTAAAGACATGTTTATACTTTGGTCTAATGTTTTAATCATAAATACTGTGTGTGTGGTGTGTGTGTGGCATGTGTACGTACCTCCTGCAGTATGACCTCTCGTTGAGGTAGTGTGTGTAAAAGGCCGCTCTCCTGCACAGCCTCAAGATTCTGCCATAAAGTCAGAGAGCGAGATGAGTTACGCAACTGCAGCTGCAGTGCAGGGACCGTGACCCCTGAACCCACTGTAACCCCTGACCCTGTGGTGACCCCTGATCCTGCCTGCAGGTCTTCCTCAGGAAGTGCATCTCTTTGCCTCCTCTGGTCGATTTCCTGCTGTTCTGAAGAGTCCCGATACTCCTGATACAAGAACGCTAAACACACACACACAGAAAGTAAACATTATATACAATAACACATGACATATAGTGACTGTAATGTTTATTAGCATCAATGAGAAAGACGATCATCTGATGATTACAACAAGATCATTCCTAAATAACAGAAGATAAGCTGGTGGTGGTGTTGATGGTGAAAACACTTCACTGTCACACAGCAGACATCATGTTAATGACATCACTGTTATAATTACTAACTAATGCAAAGTCATGCAAAGAGATTTTAATAATAACTCTGCTAATTTATTCTGCTGGAACTGTAGAACCCACTGAGCCCATGTTCTACTTTAAACATGTCAATACGTCCTACAGCAGCAGCAGAATGCAAGACCTCACACCCACACTGCTAACACACACTGACAATAACACTGCAGAGGAAACGAGTGTGTGTGTGTATGTGTGTGTGTGTGTGGTCTCTCTAAAGGTGACTTTGCACTCAGTGAGATGTTGTGTAATGTCCTTCAGGTGGGTGTGATTATATAAGGAAGCGGGACTGAGAGACAGACAGACAGCGAGAGTGAGAC
>JAQQZR010000018.1:17320980-17331721 GCA_030068235.1 Notoglanidium macrostoma
TGTGTGTGTGTGTCTCTCTCTCTCTCTCTCTCTCTCTCTCTCTCTCTCTCTCTCTCTCTCTCTCTCTCTGTGTGTGTATGTGTGCATTGGGGGGCATTACTTATTACAGTGCTGTTTCCAATTGATCTCAGTATGGTGTAAGGCTATGCTGTAGAGTATGTGTTTGTGAGGGCTTTTGCATGTTGTCTGAAGGCAAAGTTTGGTTTTAAAATATGATTACATGATTTTGAGTGGAGAGTTTGGTTTTGACCTGGAAATTTGAGGTTTGGGGACGTGATTGTGCAGTTATGAAATTATTTTGGGAAATGGAGCTTAATTTCAAGAAATGTGTCTAAGTGGTCTAGAAAAACTATACTCAGCTAGGCTAATTAGCAGCACTCTGAGCTAATACTTAATAAATTGATTTATTATATATTTACATTCCATGTATTCCTCACTATGTCAGTTCATTAAATACTCATAAAGATTATACAGGCAGTATGTGATTATAGTGAGTGTGTGTGTTTATAATAAATGTGTGATTATAGTGTTATTGTGATTGTTATCGTTAGTGTATGATTATAATGAGTGTGTGATAAGTTATGTGTGATTATTGTATATGATTATTGTATGTGATTACTGTGTGTGATATATGTGATGGAAGAGTGTGTGATTTCTGTGAGTGTGTGAATATAATGAGTATGCAATTAAATTGGAACGTGTTTATAGTGACCGTGAATATGCAATAAACAAGAATTGTAGAAAAAGAAACAGTTTGTAAGTAATATAAGCAAGTATGTATGTAATATAAGAATAATAATATAAACTTCAGCATACTCTTACTGTCTTGTTCGTGGGTGTGGCCTTGTCTTTTCTTCCTCATGGAACTGTAAAAACGAGAGTTGCGTCTGATTGGCGCTCGTGTTTTCAAATGCTCTTCATCATCGTCATCCTCATCGTCATGGTGATGGGGAAGGGGGGTTGTAGGGGGGGCTTTGGAACTGATGACATGACCCTTCTGACCCCACTTGCCCCGGAACAGGGCTGCAATTGCCATGGCACTGCCCTCTAACCCTGAGGGCATCAGCGGCTCTGAGATCTGAATGGCAGAACCTCCATCTGATACACACACAGATATTTGAGTTTAACACACACAGAAACACACAGTATATATTCCATACCAGTCAAACGTGTGGGCACACCTACTCATTCATAAATTTTCCTTTATTTTCACTATTTAGAATATTATTTAGAATATTAGAACAATACTGAAGA
The DNA here is from genome assembly GCA_030068235.1 of Notoglanidium macrostoma. Taxonomy (NCBI): domain Eukaryota; kingdom Metazoa; phylum Chordata; class Actinopteri; order Siluriformes; family Auchenoglanididae; genus Notoglanidium; species Notoglanidium macrostoma. The sequence goes on from JAQQZR010000018.1 coordinate 17,322,235, forward strand.
CATCAAAACTATGACATAACACACATGGAACATATATGGATTTAAGTGGATTTCAACAAAAAAAGTGTTAAAAAAAAGTTTCATATTTTAGATTCTTCAAAGTAGCCACTGTTTAACCTGAAGAAGCTTTGCACTCTATTAGCATTATCTTAACCAGCTTCAAGAGGTCGTCACCTGGAACACTTTTCATCCACAGCTGAGCCTCATCTAAAGTTCATTAGTGGAATTTCTTTCCTTCTGAATATGTGTGAGATCATCAGTGGTGTTGTGTGGAGGTGGTGTTGGTGTACAGTAAACAGCTCTATTCCACTACTGTAATAATCCATATTATGTCAAGAACTGCTCAACTAAGTAAAGAGAAATGACAGAACATCATTACATGAAGACATCAAGACATGAAGAGTGTTGTATGTAATAAAAATAAAGAAAAACCTTTTAGTTAGAAGGTGTGCCCAAATTTTTGACTGTAAATGTATGTTTACACACTCCTGTTAAATTTGAAAATTTTTGTGATGTAAAAAATGAAACCAACATAAACCACTTCAGACCCTCTCTTTTAATGTGATACAGCCTACAACATCCAAGTAAAAATATTAAACTTCAAAAAGAATAAGATAGACCTCCAAAATGGATGAAAGAACTAGAAGAAAACTTATCAGGGAGGCTTCCACGAGACCTACAGCAACATTAATGGACCTGCAGGAACATCTGTTCACTGGTCACTCCCTGCAGGTGACTCAATTTATCATATTGTATAATATTCAATTAGGTGACACAACCTCTTGCGTTCTTCACATGTCTGTACTATGGGTTTGGGTGGACAGAGAGGTCCTTTCTCACAAAAAAAAATCCAAACCCGCATAAGTCACCCCAAACCATGTGGCAAAATGTCTTATGATCTGATTTTCACTAAGGAAGAATTTTTTGGGCATAATTCTAAAAGATAGGTTCAGCACAAAAAGAAAGACAGCTTATCACCTAAAGAACACTAAAGAACCTAAAGATGAAATATGGTGAAGAAAAAGGAGATGAACCTTTTGGAATGGACCTGTCATAGCCTAGATCTAAATAATAAAAAAATAAATATAAAAAAAGATCTATTGCTTACCTAAAAAAAAAACCTGTTTTTGCCATGTCTACACATGTTTGCACACATATACTTTATGTTGTCTTCTACTGTAGCAAACGTACATATTCTTGTACTTTTTTGTGTTGTCTTGTTTGTAGCACCTTGGTCCTGGAGAAATGCTGTCTTGTTTCACTGTAAACTGTATTACATGTATATAGTTGAAATGACAATAAAATCCACTTGACTTGACTTGACTTGACTCATAATCTGTATTTCTCTGTCTCTGTCGGTCTCTCTCTCTCTCTCTCTCTCTCTCTCTCCCCATCAAGCTACATATTACTTCTGCTGCCTGCTGAGCACCCTTCACCTGAGCATCAATTGCTGCTGTTCAGGATGGTACCATCTGATTTTTATTAGGTAAAGGTGCAGATCTGGAGTGTTTTGGTAAACTGGGATGTTTGGATGCTGTCACCCCCCCACTCTCATGCATTCACTCAGGTTTGTTGATGATGCAGTGACTGGCCAATTTATGTCCCATGACTCCCTCATGTCTGTGTTACCTTCTGGCTCTCCCTTTTAGTTGTACTCTTATAGCTAGTCCTGCTTGCACTCAGCACACAATGTGGATGGATGAATGTGGTTCATATCATGTTTGACGACTTGGAGACCCTGTGATGTCTCTAGCATTGTGTCTCTCTTCTCTGTGCTAAGAGGGCCTCTGCCAGGAATTTTCCTTCACTTTCATTCTACATACATTTCTGAGCTAACAAAGATGACTGATGGTGAGCATTGTCTTAGTGGTGTAGCACTTGGATCCCTCGAGCACTTTATGTTCAGCTTGAAGTCATCAAATTTAAAGGCTGGAAGGTTAAGACATTGGATGTTCATGACTTCAGTATCGGGTTTGCTGATGGGTAACACCCCATGCTTTGCAAGAGTCGTTAAGTGCCATAGCTGCATTCTGAATTGAGTCATGTGATGTTGTTCCATGAAATTCATCATCAACATACAAAAAGTCACTAAGTCTTGTTGTGGCTGCAAACTTGGATTTGATGCATTGCAGATCAAGGCAAAGAACAGTTTGCCATGAAGTTTGTGAAGTATGTTGATCCAAAAGTCTGGCAATGAGTGGTGGGCCTTGCGTAGCACATAAGCAAGGAGAGCGCAGGTGCTAGGATGCAGCCTTGTCTGAGACCAGATGAAACTTAAAAGGTATCAGTTGGCTCACCACCTACTGACACTCTCGCTTGCATTCCATCATGGAAACTCTTAATGATGCTGACGATCTTGGCTGGTATGGTGTCCTTAGCAGGAGGTTCCACATGAGAAGTCTGTTGACAGTATCAAAGGCTTTCATCAAGTCTATGAAGATATCTCTTTCTCTCTCTCTCTCTCTTGAGCTGCACATGCTACTCCTGAGATACCAGTGATCCTCATGCCTTTTGCTTTCTGGACCTGCCTGATCCATCCTGATGTCCTATTTCTGTGTGGAGTCATGAACTGCCCATTGTAGCCACAGGCTTGCTCATTAGGGATATATATATATATATATATATATAGATAGATAGATAGATAGATATGTAGATAGATAGATATATAGATACATTTATAGATTCATAATGTTATCTTCAGAATTTATATACTTCTGTGAAGCTGCTTTGTGCCTCTTGATACTTGGCCAGATGGTGTTGATAATCACATGGAAATATAGCTTACCTCTGACGGATAGGAGTGTGATGCTTCTGTAATTCCCACACCAGCACCAGCAGTTCTTTTTAAAGAGTGACACACTGTGGCCTCCTTTGAAATCTTAAGGCCCTCTCTCTTCATTCTAGATGGTCAGGAGAATTTTGTGGAGCTCTTCCATAAGGGTTTGGTCTCCAGCCTTGAAAACCTCTGCTGGGATGCAGTCTGGGCCAGGAGATTTGTCACCAGCTAGTTGTTTCATAGCTTTCTCAAGTATTTGACTTGTGGGTGGTTGTTCAAGCTCAAGTTCAACATCTTGTGGGATGTTTTTAAGGACTGAGATGTTTGCATCAACAGGCTGGTTTAAGAAGGCTGAAAAGTGTTCTTTCAGCATGAGTATGTCCTCTTTCTCTGTGAGGCAGCTGTCTGAACTGTCATAAATGGGACTTAGACCTGGGGAGCATCACTGGCAAGCAAGTTTTACTGCTTTGAAAAAACTCTTTGAGTCATTCCTCTTGGCATGGGCTTCAATTTCATGTCCCTGGTCAAGCCACCATTGGTTTTGTAGGTGGTGTAGCTCTCTCTGGCAGTGGTTTCTTGCAGCTTTGTAGAGCTGGTGATTTTCCACAGTCATCCCCGTGTACATCCTGGAAACTGTCATGTTTCTGCTTCAACAGGTTGGAGATTGTGTCATCATTCTCATTAAACCAATCACAATGCTTCCTCTTCTAAAAACCAACCATTTCCTTGGTGGTATTGTGTAGTATTTTGTGGAGGGACTCCCAGTGATGATCCATGGTTTCTGCATTCAGTTGTTGCAAGTTGATTGATATCCTCTCCTGCAACTCATTATATATTTCTAGCAATTTCAGGCGGGAGATGTTGAGACGCCATAGCCTGGTAACTTGTTTCCTGTGAGATGACATGTGAATATGTAGCTTTTGTTGAGAGCATATCAATCTGAGCTCGGTCCAGCAGTCAGAACTGCGGTTAACTCTTGCATCTACAAGGCCTGTCCTGTAATGTTGGTGGATGATCACATAATCTATCATTTGCCAGCATTGAGATCTTGGGTGTTTCTGTGTGCCTTTGTGGATGTTTGTGTAGGAAAACATCATAACATGGAGCATGGTTCCCTGGTCCTTCCTAAGACCTAAACCATGTGGGCCAGAGTGACATTTGACATGAATGACATTTGGCAAGATTTTATGGTCAAAGCATACTCTTGCATTGAAGTCACCAAGTAAGAAGAGTTGGTCATGGTCATATGGACAGATTCAAGCACCTCTGAAAACTGGTCATAGAAGAGAGTTCTCTTCTCATTAGGTCTTTTGAAAGTGAGAGCGTAGATGCTGATGACAGAAGCATGGCAGTTGTTGGCGATTATATGCATCCTAAAGACAGGGGAGTTTATCCCTTTCCAACTGACAACAGATGGATGTAGGCTAGTCTTTAGTCCTGTGGCAACCCCTTCTTGCTTGGGTTGGTCACTGCTCCTGCCGAAGTGGAAAAGGATGTAACAGCAATTGACAAACTCGTGATGAACTCTCAGGGATGCAGCATTCACTCAGACAGGGAAGGTCGATGTCAAGGTACTTCAACTCAGCTGACATGAGTGCAGACCTTCGCTCAGGGGCTTGGTGTTTTGATGTTGTGGCTTCAGACAGAGTCATCATGAGTGGAATGTCACTGTCTATGTCTATGTACGATGTCACTGTCTATGTAGGACACAGGTTTGTAGTGGGACTGTAGTGGGTATACAATCCAACGGATAGAGGGTGCTGGTACACAGACAACTGGCACAGAATGGGCTCATTGAAACACAGTATATGGAGTATACACAGTATATTCAATGGAGTGGTCAATGAAAAGGACAGTAACCCTAGCTGGGACTGACCTAGGCAGACTGGCCTTTGGGGCATTAACCCTTCATCCGCCACACAAAATTCTACTTCTGTCATAAAATCCTACTTCAGTGCCTCAAAGTGGCATGATGGTTACACTGGTTGTCTGGTTGCTATGGTAGAGTGGTGTATGCCCTGGCAGGTCCTACCATGCTGCAAAGTTACGGTACTACTGACCCTAGAACTGCCTTAGCAAACGCAAGTGCAAGGTGCAATTTCTAGAGGTCAGGAGCTAGTTAAACTGAAGAGGTAGCGGCCTGCCCGCCTAGCCAATGGGATGGCAACACTTAATGGCTACTGAATTACTGTGTGCTGGGTACACAAAGTACATCTTTTTAAACCATATGTATCAAACACAAGTCCCACAGGCCAAATCCAGCCTGGAGACTTGTTTCATTTGGCTTGTGTGAACATGGAAAAAAAATTCCCTGAAATGGCCCATAGTACACTACTGCTCAATATTTTCAAACTATCTAGGATTTATAGAAGATGTAAATGTTGATCTACAGTTACTGCTTACCTAAAACTGATGAGCACCAGCCTTTTTCTCCTCTTTTTATATACATATGCTTTATGGTTTCTATAGTGGCTGGCTTGACTGCGGTGTAAAATCAAAGGTTAAAATCAACACCTGTGTGGTGCGCTTAATGTAAGTCACACCTGCATCAAAAAAACAATTCAGAAGCACGGCATATATTTAGCTGGCAGTGGCATAACCAGAAATTCATTTCATTTTCCTGATCTGTATAATTAATTTGGCAAGTGTGACATGCTCATGCATTTCAGGTGGATATCAGACATATAATTTCATATAATCTGTACATATTGATGCACTTTTATATCTAGAATATACTGTCAAGGTTAAATTGTTTATTTTTTTATGTTTACAATGTTTAGTAGGCACCTCTTTCTCTTACAGAGAAGCTTTGGAGTATCGATCAATAAATATTATTAACATTTATAAATTTATATGTTTAAAATATGTTACCAAATTTATACATTTCTGTTAAGCTGCTTTGTGACAATGACCATTATGAAAAGTGCAATACAAATACAATTTAAAGTGAAAAACAGTCACTTTATTTTACTGGCATTAAATTAATAATATAACAAATAAAGAAAAGAAGCCAGCACAAATACTAAATTAAGAAAAATAAAACTACTCATATAAATATGATGAATGGTGGTGAATAAATGGAGGACAGGCTTGTCTGTCTGCACAGAGCCTTAAGTCATAAAAATCACCTCAGCTAGCTCATTTCATATTGGTTAATTTTATATGTTATTAAATATTTTTATTGCCACAGAAGTGAGTCAAAATTATTTCCACTTCTCTTTGTTATGATTTACTCTGATCAGTTGTTTTGTGCTCTAAGCTGTCTGAACACTTAACTTTTACAAAGTTTTGTGGGCATCACTAAATGCAAATGAGCTGCATCAGGAATGCTTTTGTTAATTTACAGGTGATTGGTATTTATCAACATACACACTCAAGCACAAAGAAAATCAGCCTTTCCTAAACCTTTGTAAGTCAGAAATTTTTATGTTGGTTTAATTTACACAAACATTTACACACAAGTACTTTAATAAATGGAAGAATGAGGCTTGTTGAACGTATACACACGCTATACACACTATAAACATTGTACATATACAATACCCACACTATATAATCAAATACACACAAACTATACAGAGTACATACTCTATACACAAACTTGAACACACATCTGAGTACACTCTCTCTCTCTCTCTCTCGCTCTCTCTGATGTTAATTACCTGGAGTGTGTGTGTATTAAATGGCCACTATTCCATAGTCCTCCTTGTTTCTTGCTCTGTCTGTGTTTACGTCCTGGTGTTGTCCGATTCTGTCTGCTCTCCTGTCCAAGTCATGAGTCACTAAATCAGTCAGTAAAATGTTCTTCCTGTCTCACTCTGTCAGTTTCACCTTCTCTTCCAACCTTTCATCTGTCTCACTGTCATACTCTCTCACTCTCTCACGTTCTCTCTATGCCAAACCCTGTTAAATTCCAAGCCTCTCCCAATGTGTGAGTGTGTGTGTGTGTCTCACCTGAGACACAAAGGAAGAACAGGTGTGTCAGATTCTTTCACTTCTTTTCTCCTTTCTTTCTCAAAAACTTACGTCTCATGCCGCAGGCTCTTCATGTGAAAAGTGTGTGTGCTTGTTGTATAACTGCTCTGTGTGTATGTTACACTCTACCTCTCACACCCTGATCACCTGCCTGAGTTCAAGGGTCACAACATTTTCAATGCAAGAGCATGAAGCGCTCTCTTACCCTCTCACCCTCACCCCCACACCCACCCACATGCATGCGCACACACACACACACACACACACACACACACACACACACACACACACACACACACACACACCTTCATTGTAGTTTCCTGGGTGTAACAGTGTGTATTGTTGTGCATAGTTCATCAAAGCACCAGAATAGGAGTTTAAAATCAACATAAAAACCCATAAGAACAAGAAGTCCAATAATAAAACTATAAATAAATAGTCAATAAATACTACTACTACCACTAATATTATTATTATTAATATCTCAAGCGATGGCTGGAAAAAAGTGAATAGTGGGCAGGATGAAGAGAAGCCATAAATATACAAATGAAACCTGTTTCTTGCTAACAATCTCATATGTTTTCTAGAGCGTGCTTAACTGGTTGTACACAAGAGTAGTACAGGAAAAATCCCTGAAGTGAGAAAGCACCAACTAAAGGCACAAAAAAGTAAATTGTGATTGTAGAAGGTAATTACTGGAGTCATTATCATGTTGTATGATTTATTACCTCCTGCTGTGGTAGTACAGTGTGAGTGAAGCCATGTTCATGTCCTGTGACCATTATTGCTACCTATCAGAATGTGGTTGGGAGTTTGATGATGGAGGTGAAGCTTTAACACCAACAATATAACCAATATCAGTTTAAGGCTGAAACAGTGCCACCTGGTGGGTGGAGCTAACTGGTCATGTATAATACTTTAATCTGTGACCTCATTAACATTTGAGTGTTTAAATGATCTGTTATGAAACAATTGACCAATTTAAAAATCATAATATTTCACCATCATTTGAGTTGATTCTCTTGGGATGTTTTATGATTATTTATTATTTACAGTAATGTGATTGAAATTCTTATTAATGCAGTATTTACAACAAAAACAACCAATTGAGCATTATCTTCATCTTCATGTACAGGAAGCAGGTTATGCTGGTCAGGTTGGCTGTGGATCCTGAGTTGATCATGGGAACCTGGGTGCAAGGCGGGGATACATCCTGAGTTTTATGTACATTTATTTAGCGCACAGAAAGGGAGAACATTTACAGTGGCTGAATGACCTCATGGTGATGAGGACAAAATTAGATCCTCATCTAGAGCTATGGAAATATGTGAGGTAAATGCAGCATCAGTCCATGTTTTGGTTGACAGGAGACGGCTGGAAACCAAAAATGCTGAAAGCATGAATACATGCAGAACATATTTTACCAGCCGTCATGTAATGACATAGTATCTGTGGAGCAATTAGCGAAGAATAGCATGTCGCTCTAAGGTCTTCAAACTTTAAAGCAACTCATGATATTTATGCAAACACAGCACTGTGATACACAGAAACAAGATAACACGACAGCAGATCATGTGATAAATGTTTATGCCACAATGTCAGTGATATAACACAGGGTTTAATGTGTTAATGTGTCATAGTATCATATCACTGCTCCATCGATACACAAGTCCTGTACAGAATATTCAACATAGTTCCTCATAAATAACATTGAATATATGAAAACGTATGTATTTTATGAATGTACGGATCATGTTCTAATTTATATTTAAATATTTTCTAGTCTACTCAGATTTACCTGGACATTTTCCAGAGTGTTGATTAAATATCGGTATTTATAACTTCATCATAATGTAACGAATCAGTTAAATTGTTTTAGCTGTGGTTAGTGCACAAGCAGGTTTTTAATTTCTCTACACATTTGAAAACTTTTATTACCAATAGAGCTCACTGACCTTCATTAGTGGACTCTACAAACCAGTGATGCTGCTGCTGATGATAGCAACAACAACAATAATAATAATAGTTATTATTATTATTATTATTATTATTATTATTATTTAGTAGTAGTAGCTGGTCACTACACTGTTGTTTGTGCACAACAGAATTTAAAAATTACCATCAAAATCTCCTAAACTTCATGCATGTGCTGAGATTTATAAATGCACTAAACAGATTTCATAAAATATACAATTGTTGTCTGGTGTACAGTATACATTTTTGAGCCTTTATGTTTAATGAGATCCTGATTCCAAACCGGAACTCAGAGCCAGCCACAGAGAAAAAATTCATGTTCATTTAAACAGGAAGTGGTTTACCAGCCCAACGTTTTTATTCAGTAAAAGCAGAAGAGCTGCAGCTGCACTGCTGTGAGACAGAAATGCATGTGTGTGTGTCTGCCTGTCTGTCTGTGCGTTTATTTCTAACTGGGAACAGATTCCTGTTCACACCAACATATGATTGCAAAAGTTTTAGCTCTCATAAGAACATCAATTAATTCACGTTCAGAAAAACTTTATCCTGTTCAGGGTCTCATTGGACTCAGAGCCATTCTCAGGAACACAGAACAACACATGCTGATTTAGTTCCTGCTTGCACTCAGCACAAAAATACTCTGTTCCTTACTGTTAGGTGACCATGACCATACCTAACAATCTGTTTTTTCTCTTCTCTCTCCCTCTCTGCCTTTCTGTCTGTCTGTCGAGCTATACACGCTACTCCTGAGAATCCAGTGAT